>CM042263.1:38340212-38352712 GCA_023566225.1 Romanogobio albipinnatus
CACTCACTCACACACTCACACACTCACACACTCACACACTCACACACTCACTCACTCACTCACTCACTCACACACTCACACACTCACACACTCACACACTCACTCACACACACACACACACACACACACACACACACACACACACACTCACTCACTCACACACTCACTCACTCACTCACTCACTCACTCACTCACTCCCTCACACACACACACACACTCACAATTTAGCACTTTCTAACTGGACACGCACAAGAAATAAAAAAGAATTCTGTTTGCGAGACCTTTAAAATGATGCACATTGATTATGTTCATAACGTACGTTGTAGGACAGGCGTTCTCTGTGCTCCAGGTCTCTGGCCGTGTTTGGAAGGTACTCGTACCTGCTTCCGTCTCTACGGTTCACGGGCAGGGTCATGTGATTATAGTACATCCTGAGAGGGCGACAACAAAACACAAGCACTCATATTAAACATATCTGTATGAATATTACATGCTGATAACACAAGCCACGCCCCCTCCCTTCATCTCAGACGATGCTGTTGTTTATGAAGAGGTTCCCTGACCTCATTCTGATATAAAGACCAACAGCAGTGGAAAGACGCCTACAGCGAGGATGAGGGATGTATGGAATATGAATATTACATAAATATTAACAGTATGGGTCGTTTATAATTATAGTAGTGATGCTTTTCCTAATAAATACCACTAAATATAACATATTTATAACATTACTGCCACATTGCAATATGTTATATTTACCAGTGTTTATTAGGAAAACCATCACTACTATAATTATAAACGATACATTACAGTTAATATTACTATTTATGTAATATTCATATAACCAGCATACTCCTTGTAGGCATTTTTAGTAAACTAAACATTAATATATTGATGCAAAATAATAATTTTCCTCCCTGTTCGATGTCAATTTCAGGCCACCAAACTGTGCTTAATATATTAAATATTTAAACAACGTCATTCAAAAAAATCTTATAAACTTCTGGGGAACACTTTTAAAAGAAAGTAGCGTAAAGACAGATGTGATGTCCGATTCGCGTGCAAATGACTCAGTGAACCAGTTCTTTTGATCAAAAAGATTCACGAAACAACATCGAGCTGGTTTTTAATCGTGATTCGCGTGCAAATGACTCAGTGAACCAGTTCTTTTGATCAAAAAGATTCACGAAACAACATTGAACACGTTCTGAATCGTGATTCGCGACTCTTGCGAACCAGTTCTTTTGAACGAGTCACTCAAAAAGATCCACGAAACTAACTGGAACTCGAAGCCCTTTTGAATCAGACTCACTCAACCAATCAGCGAATCGCTCGGAGCCGTTACGGAGTTCCAACCGTCTCCCTCACAGAAACGCGCGGCTTTTTTTCGTTTGAAAAGAACCGCGAACCGTTGCTGTGACTAACTTCAGGTTAGTGAGGTTCATATTTATCTGTTTACTCACTGTTTGTTCATCTTTTTTTCAACAATATTAGTTATGGTTCAGCATTGAGAGGCTGAAGGAAGTCTTTCAGCAGAAAACTGGATGGCATAACTTTTTCAAACAGTCAAAATGTTCTTATGAAGCAATGTGATGATTATATGAGACATATGCATTAATATATTGATGCAAAATAATAGTTTTCCTCCCTGTTCAATGTCAATTTCAGGCCACCAAACTGTGCTTAATATATTAAATATTTAAACAACGTCATTCAAAAAAATCTTATAAACTTCTGGGGAACACTTTTAAATAAAGTAGCGTAAAGACAGATGTGATGTCCGATTCGCGTGCAAATGACTCAGTGAACCAGTTCTTTTGATCAAAAAGATTCACGAAACAACATTGAACACCTTCTGAATCGTGATTCGCGACTCTTGCGAACCAGTTCTTTTGAACGAGTCACTCAAAAAGATCCACGAAACTAACTGGAACTCGAAGCCCTTTTGAATCAGACTCACTCAACCAATCAGCGAATCGCTCGGAGCCGTTACGGAGTTCCAACCGTCTCCCTCACAGAAACGCGCGGCTTTTTTTCGTTTGAAAAGAACCGCGAACCGTTGCTGTGACTAACTTCAGGTTAGTGAGGTTCATATTTATCTGTTTACTCACTGTTTGTTCATCTTTTTTCAACATTATTAGTTATGGTTTAGCATTGAGAGGCTGAAGGAAGTCTTTCAGCAGAAAACTGGATGGCATAACTTTTTCAAACAGTCAAAATGTTCTTATGAAGCAATGTGATGATTATATGAGACATATGGTCAGGATTATTACAGTGATAGCATCAAAAACTTATTTCAATAGTCTATATATTAAAATGTCCCACACAGCTTTGGCTTATAAGCTAAAGTAAGACTCAATTCTTCTTCAATTGTTGAATTTGGCTCCTAAATGTTTGTCTCCCTAATCATGTTTTTAGTCCGGAGCCACTGCATGCTTGATGTTTATCCTTCTAGACGGGAAAGGATCTCGTCTTTTCGCTGTATGAACTCAAGAGGTGAGCGTTCACCACACATGATGGAACTTCAGAACGCGGCGAAGGATAAAATATGCTTGCATGCACAATTACATGCGCATGAATGCAAAAGCTAGCGTGACTGTGCCTTAAGGCCGTTTACATGCTAGAGAAGGCTCTGGCGGAGCGTGACGGATGGGAACACGCATGTTTTGAGGGACTGGTCCGTTTGAAATCTGGTGCTAAGGCCTAGCTGGACACGCCCCTCTGGCATTCTCATTGGTCAGTGCTTCTCGGGCATAATAAAGATTGGCAACACATGACAGTATCCTTGCGTTTTTAAGCCATCTTCTGTGAAAGTGCGAGGCTCTCGATTCATTAGCCGCTAGTCACCTTATTTTGAACGTAAGAGCGCGTGTGGACGTCAATGTTGCGCGGCTTCCGGCATTGTTTGCTTCCAGCTGTTGCAAACTATTAATTTAGCTTTTAGCTTTACCGTTTACTGCACTTTTGTTATTCTTATAGTTACACTCTTTAAATAAAGCTTCCAAAAAGGAGGTTTTGGCAGTGACGCCGTAGAATTATAATTTCTGCTCAGAGACCAGTTTTTAAAATAGACATTTTTTTTTGCAGTGTGAAGAACATTTAATACATTTTTCCCTTATAAAGAACCATTTGTGGAAAGATTCAATGGATGTTAAAGGTTCTTCATGAAACCATTTAGAGGTGTGCAATATTGACAAAAATTTATATCTCGAGATAATTTTTGTCGATAATGATAAATAGACAATATTTTGCTGATATTTTTTACATTGATTTTAATGCTGATGAAAGCATTTACACATGCAGAAATAATGTCTTGATGTTTTTGATATTTTGTAATGATTTAAAAACGTAAAAAATATACTTTAAATGTGACATTAAAACTGCCAGTAGGTGGCAGCAAGTCACCGTTAATGAGTGAGTCATTGAGATTCAAACGATTCATTCAGGAACGAATCATTTGAATGAGTCATTGAGATTCAAACGATTCATTCAGGAACAAAGCATTTGAGTGAGTGATTGAGATTCAAATGATTCATTCAGGAACGAAGCATTTGAGTGAGTCATTGAGATTCAAACGATTCATGCAGGAACGAAGCATTTGAGTAAGTCATTGAGATTCAATTGATTCAATCAGTAATGAAGCATTGAGCTAGATGTCTCGTCCGCTTGGTCTGCTGGCCAATGGAGGTCGGCGTCCGCACCTGGCGGCCATCTTGTCACAGTCAGCTCGCTCACTCATTGTGTTTTAATGGTGCTTGCACTTTTTAAATAACCATAACTTGCTCAATTTTCTCAAGTTTGATTTGTAAACGTTAGAGATGTAGTTATGACACTGCATACTTATGAAAAATTATTCATAATTTGTTCAAGCATCCAGAATTATAGCCACGTTAATAACGTTTGTAAGAAGCCAAACCATTTGTAAATCCGTCCAGATTTCAGCGAGATGAGAGTATTTGTGTTCAGATCACTCGCCCCTGCCTGTGACAAGATGGCCGCCGCTGATGACGTTAGAGACTCTGCCGTAAGGCATCTAGCCTTTATTATGGACATCTATGTCGTCACCCTAGAGGGCAAAGTATACTTCACTTCGCGCGGGTCGGCGTACTGAACGCGCACCGCCAGGTTTTTGTAACCGTACGTACTTTGTTTTTGTCCAGTATTTATATGGGTTGTAACGCGTGGCGAGCGATTGCTCAAAACAGTGCATGCGTCGAACGTCACATAAAAAAATCTACGCATAGTTTTGGCTTAAAGTCGTTCGCACAGGAAACATTCGTTATTTCAATAAGTAATGGATTGAATGCATCAATTTTTTACTTAATACCCTCTTAATGCTCATAAAACAGCGTTGATTTAAGAGCGAGAGGGCGTTGCGTGTGAGCGGCCCCTCGTAATGTCTGTGTTCGTCCTGCAGGAGGGAGCGCTGACCTACAGGTGAGTCATGTCTGTGTTCGTCCTGCAGGAGGCAGTGCTGAGCTATAGGTGAGTCGTGTCTGTGTTCGTCCTGCAGGAGGCAGCGCTGAGCTACAGGTGAGTCGTGTCTGTGTTCGTCCTGCAGGAGGCAGCGCTAAGCTACAGGTGAATCATGTCTGTGTTCGTCCTGCAGGAGGCAGCGCTGAGCTACAGGTGAATCATGTCTGTGTTCGTCCTGCAGGAGGCAGCGCTAAGCTACAGGTGAATCATGTCTGTGTTCGTCCTGCAGGAGGCAGTGCTGAGCTACAGGTGAGTCATGTCTGTGTTCGTCCTGCAGGAGGCAGTGCTGAGCTATAGGTGAATCGTGTCTGTGTTCGTCCTGCAGGAGGCAGCGCTGAGCTACAGGTGAGTCATGTCTGTGTTCGTCCTGCAGGAGGCAGTGCTGAGCTACAGGTGAGTCGTGTCTGTGTTCGTCCTGCAGGAGGCAGCGCTGAGCTACAGGTGAGTCATGTCTGTGTTCGTCCTGCAGGAGGCAGTGCTGAGCTACAGGTGAGTCATGTCTGTGTTCGTCCTGCAGGAGGCAGTGCTGAGCTACAGGTGAGTCATGTCTGTGTTCGTCCTGCAGGAGGCAGTGCTGAGCTATAGGTGAGTCGTGTCTGTGTTCGTCCTGCAGGAGGCAGCGCTGAGCTACAGGTGAATCATGTCTGTGTTCGTCCTGCAGGAGGCAGCGCTAAGCTACAGGTGAATCATGTCTGTGTTCGTCCTGCAGGAGGCAGCGCTGAGCTACAGGTGAATCATGTCTGTGTTCGTCCTGCAGGAGGCAGCGCTAAGCTACAGGTGAATCATGTCTGTGTTCGTCCTGCAGGAGGCAGTGCTGAGCTACAGGTGAGTCATGTCTGTGTTCGTCCTGCAGGAGGCAGTGCTGAGCTATAGGTGAATCGTGTCTGTGTTCGTCCTGCAGGAGGCAGCGCTAAGCTATAGGTGAGTCATGTCTGTGTTCGTCCTGCAGGAGGCAGTGCTGAGCTACAGGTGAATCATGTCTGTGTTCGTCCTGCAGGAGGCAGTGCTGAGCTATAGGTGAGTCGTGTCTGTGTTCGTCCTGCAGGAGGCAGCGCTAAGCTACAGGTGAGTCATGTCTGTGTTCGTCCTGCAGGAGGCAGTGCTGAGCTACAGGTGAGTCGTGTCTGTGTTCGTCCTGCAGGAGGCAGCGCTAAGCTACAGGTGAGTCATGTCTGTGTTCGTCCTGCAGGAGGCAGTGCTGAGCTATAGGTGAGTCGTGTCTGTGTTCGTCCTGCAGGAGGGAGCGCTGACCTACAGGTGAGTCATGTCTGTGTTCGTCCTGCAGGAGGCAGCGCTAAGCTACAGGTGAGTCGTGTCTGTGTTCGTCCTGCAGGAGGGAGCGCTAAGCTACAGGTGAGTCATGTCTGTGTTCGTCCTGCAGGAGGCAGCGCTAAGCTACAGGTGAGTCATGTCTGTGTTCGTCCTGCAGGAGGCAGCGCTAAGCTACAGGTGAGTCGTGTCTGTGTTCGTCCTGCAGGAGGGAGCGCTGACCTACAGGTGAGTCATGTCTGTGTTCGTCCTGCAGGAGGCAGTGCTGAGCTACAGGTGAGTCGTGTCTGTGTTCGTCCTGCAGGAGGCAGTGCTGAGCTACAGGTGAGTCGTGTCTGTGTTCGTCCTGCAGGAGGCAGTGCTGAGCTACAGGTGAGTCATGTCTGTGTTCGTCCTGCAGGAGGCAGCGCTAAGCTACAGGTGAGTCATGTCTGTGTTCGTCCTGCAGGAGGCAGCGCTAAGCTACAGGTGAGTCGTGTCTGTGTTCGTCCTGCAGGAGGGAGCGCTGACCTACAGGTGAGTCATGTCTGTGTTCGTCCTGCAGGAGGCAGTGCTGAGCTACAGGTGAGTCGTGTCTGTGTTCGTCCTGCAGGAGGCAGTGCTGAGCTACAGGTGAGTCGTGTCTGTGTTCGTCCTGCAGGAGGCAGTGCTGAGCTACAGGTGAGTCATGTCTGTGTTCGTCCTGCAGGAGGCAGCGCTGAGCTACAGGTGAGTCTTGTCTGTGTTCGTCCTGCAGGAGGCAGCGCTGAGCTACAGGTGAGTCGTGTCTGTGTTCGTCCTGCAGGAGGCAGTGCTGAGCTACAGGTGAGTCGTGCCTGTGTTCGTCCTGCAGGAGGCAGCGCTGAGCTACAGGTGAGTCATGTCTGTGTTCGTCCTGCAGGAGGCAGTGCTGAGCTACAGGTGAGTCATGCCTGTGTTCGTCCTGCAGGAGGCAGTGCTGAGCTACAGGTGAGTCATGTCTGTGTTCGTCCTGCAGGAGGCAGTGCTGAGCTACAGGTGAGTCATGCCTGTGTTCTTCGTCCTGCAGGAGGCAGTGCTGAGCTACAGGTGAGTCATGCCTGTGTTCGTCCTGCAGGAGGCAGTGCTGAGCTACAGGTGAGTCATGTCTGTGTTCGTCCTGCAGGAGGGAGCGCTGACCTACAGGTGAGTCGTGTCTGTGTTCGTCCTGCAGGAGGCAGCGCTGAGCTACAGGTGAGTCATGTCTGTGTTCGTCCTGCAGGAGGCAGCGCTGACCTACAGGTGAGTCGTGCCTGTGTTCGTCCTGCAGGAGGCAGCGCTGAGCTACAGGTGAGTCGTGTCTGTGTTCGTCCTGCAGGAGGCAGCGCTGACCTACAGGTGAGTCATGTCTGTGTTCGTCCTGCAGGAGGCAGCGCTGAGCTACAGGTGAGTCATGTCTGTGTTCGTCCTGCAGGAGGCAGCGCTGAGCTACAGGTGAGTCATGTCTGTGTTCGTCCTGCAGGAGGCAGTCCTAAGCTACAGGTGAGTCGTGTCTGTGTTCGTCCTGCAGGAGGCAGCGCTGACCTACAGGTGAGTCATGTCTGTGTTCGTCCTGCAGGAGGCAGCGCTGAGCTACAGGTGAGTCATGTCTGTGTTCGTCCTGCAGGAGGCAGTGCTGAGCTACAGGTGAGTCATGTCTGTGTTCGTCCTGCAGGAGGCAGCGCTGAGCTACAGGTGAGTCGTGTCTGTGTTCGTCCTGCAGGAGGCAGTGCTGAGCTACAGGTGAGTCGTGTCTGTGTTCGTCCTGCAGGAGGCAGTGCTGAGCTACAGGTGAGTCGTGTCTGTGTTCGTCCTGCAGGAGGCAGCGCTGACCTACAGGTGAGTCGTGTCTGTGTTCGTCCTGCAGGAGGCAGCGCTGACCTACAGGTGAGTCGTGTCTGTGTTCGTCCTGCAGGAGGCAGTGCTGAGCTACAGGTGAGTCGTGTCTGTGTTCGTCCTGCAGGAGGCAGCGCTGAGCTACAGGTGAGTCGTGTCTGTGTTCGTCCTGCAGGAGGCAGTGCTGAGCTACAGGTGAGTCGTGTCTGTGTTCGTCCTGCAGGAGGGAGCGCTGAGCTACAGGTGAGTCGTGTCTGTGTTCGTCCTGCAGGAGGCAGTGCTGAGCTACAGGTGAGTCATGTCTGTGTTCGTCCTGCAGGAGGCAGCGCTGAGCTACAGGTGAGTCGTGTCTGTGTTCGTCCTGCAGGAGGCAGTGCTGAGCTACAGGTGAGTCATGTCTGTGTTCGTCCTGCAGGAGGGAGCGCTGACCTACAGGTGAGTCGTGTCTGTGTTCGTCCTGCAGGAGGCAGTGCTGAGCTACAGGTGAGTCGTGTCTGTGTTCGTCCTGCAGGAGGGAGCGCTGACCTACAGGTGAGTCATGTCTGTGTTCGTCCTGCAGGAGGGAGCGCTGACCTACAGGTGAGTCGTGTCTGTGTTCGTCCTGCAGGAGGCAGCGCTGAGCTACAGGTGAGTCGTGTCTGTGTTCGTCCTGCAGGAGGCAGCGCTGAGCTACAGGTGAGTCGTGTCTGTGTTCGTCGTGCAGGAGGCAGCGCTGAGCTACAGGTGAGTCGTGTCTGTGTTCGTCCTGCAGGAGGGAGCGCTGACCTACAGGTGAGTCATGTCTGTGTTCGTCCTGCAGGAGGGAGCGCTGACCTACAGGTGAGTCGTGTCTGTGTTCGTCCTGCAGGAGGCAGCGCTGAGCTACAGGTGAGTCGTGTCTGTGTTCGTCCTGCAGGAGGCAGCGCTGAGCTACAGGTGAGTCGTGTCTGTGTTCGTCCTGCAGGAGGGAGCGCTGACCTACAGGTGAGTCGTGTCGGTGTTCGTCCTGCAGGAGGCAGCGCTGACCTACAGGTGAGTCGTGTCTGTGTTCGTCCTGCAGGAGGGAGCGCTGACCTACAGGTGAGTCGTGTCTGTGTTCGTCCTGCAGGAGGCAGCGCTGAGCTACAGGTGAGTCATGTCTGTGTTCGTCCTGCAGGAGGCAGCGCTGAGCTACAGGTGAGTCGTGTCTGTGTTCGTCCTGCAGGAGGCAGCGCTGAGCTACAGGTGAGTCATGTCTGTGTTCGTCCTGCAGGAGGCAGCGCTGAGCTACAGGTGAGTCGTGTCTGTGTTCGTCCTGCAGGAGGCAGCGCTGAGCTACAGGTGAGTCATGTCTGTGTTCGTCCTGCAGGAGGCAGCGCTGAGCTACAGGTGAGTCGTGTCTGTGTTCGTCCTGCAGGAGGCAGCGCTGAGCTACAGGTGAGTCATGTCTGTGTTCGTCCTGCAGGAGGCAGCGCTGAGCTACAGGTGAGTCGCACCTGTCCGAGGGAGGCAGACGTGGCAGGGTGCCCGAGTGCGGCCGGAGAGGGTCCCAGGGTCGTTCCGTCTGCGTGCTGCAATCCGTCGTCCGGCTGTACTGCAGGCTCCGCCCCCGCCCCTCAATCTGAAGCGTGATTGGCTGCTCGTAGCTGGCCAGGATACGGAAGGCCTCTCGCTTCTGCAGGTGGGTCAGATCCTGACCGTGAACCTGGACAACACACAAACGCAGGGGCCTGATTAACTGGAGTCCGTCCGTTCGGCGTGCGCTCTATTTCCCCTGATCCGGTTCATCTCTACTACAGCTAAAGCACAGCTGTGTAAACACATTCCCCCCTCAGCACCACAGCTGCGCACACACACACACACACACACACACATCATCTTCATACCAACACACATCACTGCATGAGTCATGAGAGACGGCACACGTGTGTGTGTGAAACCGCTGGTTTATCAGCATCATTGTCACTCCTAATCACCATCAGCACACGATCGGGAACATTCACACATATTCACACTCACACACACACACACACACACACTGGACTCACCCCCATCCCGTCGCCCATCCACGGCCCTGACAGTCGACAGCCCATCACCAAGGCAACAGATGAGCAGGATCGTGCGCCAATGCTGTGAATTCACTCCCAACGCAGGATGAAGATGAAGAGGATGAAGGAGCGATGCAGCCGGCATACATGAACACACACACACACACATATATACGCTCTCTCACACACACACGCTCGCAGGCAGAGCTGCAGTAAGAGAGACGCGCAGAAGATCGGACGGACAGAGCGCGGTCTCCTCTCTCTCTCTCTGTCTCTCTCTCTCGTTCGCTCTCTGAGCGCTCGATACAGAACACTGCCACTCCAGCACTCAAGCCCCGCCCACCCCTGGCACATCCCTGCTGTGATTGGTCAGATGAGAGTTGAGAGTGAGAGCTGATTGGCTGGCAGGGGTCGACCCTCGTTAGACGCTCGTCTCCATCATTCGATCAGATTCCAGAGCTGTGAAGACTTAAATATGCATGTAATTAATGAGCAGGTCACTCGTCCTGGTGTTAAAGTTGAGAATGTGTGTCACCCTCGACTCGAGGAGAGGTGCCATTCCCACCCAGGAAACACACGCTCGGGTTCACATCGAGAGCGCAGGTTTTCTCAGGAGAACCTAAAGAGTGTTTTCTCTGTGTTTTTAAGGGATGGAGCCGCCCTGCTGAACTCACGGGTGGAGCTCGGGGACGTGAGCGGACCTGACAGGCGTCAGGGAGACACGCGGCTGCGGCGGAACATGCGCCAGTCTCTCCTGCGGGCGGCACATGCGGCGGGCAGAACACACGCCAGAGGAAAGTGCAAATCTGTGTTGAGCCATCAGATGTTCCAGTAAACCAGAAGAGAGGCATGAATAAATAAACTCGCTGTCCTTAAAGTCAGGGGTCTGCCAGCGGCTCAGAGGAGAATTATGGGAAGGAGACGTGACAGAATCATGTCAGAGCACAAACACTCACGCTGGAGCACACATCAAGTGTTCAGGGTTAGTTAAAGCACATCCACACCAGCGGACGATAACTATAACGATAACTATATTAGTGTCCACACCAGCGCACGATAACTATAACGATAACTATATTAGTGTCCACACCAGCGCACGATAACTATAACGATAACTATATTAGTGTCCACACCAGCGCACGATAACTATAACGATAACTATATTAGTGTCCACACCAGCTGCCGATAACTATAACGATAACTATATTAGTGTCCACACCAGCGGACGATAACTATAACGATAACTATATTAGTGTCCACACCAGCGCACGATAACTATAACGATAACTATATTAGTGTCCACACCAGCTGACGATAACTATAACGATAACTATATTAGTGTCCACACCAGCTGACGATAACTATAACGATAACTATATTAGGGTCCACACCAGCGCACGATAACTATAACGATAACTATATTAGTGTCCACACCAGCTGACGATACTATAACGATAACTATATTAGTGTCACCACCAGCTGACGATAACTATAACGATAACCATATTAGTGTCCACACCAGCTGACGATAACTATAACGATAACTATATTAGTGTCCACACCAGCTGACGATACTATAACGATAACTATATTAGTGTCACCACCAGCTGACGATAACTATAACGATAACTATATTAGGGTCCACACCAGCTGACGATAACTATAACGATAACTATATTAGTGTCACCACCAGCTGACGATAACTATAACGATAACTATATTAGTGTCCACACCAGCTGACGATAACTATAACGATAACCATATTAGTGTCCACACCAGCTGACGATAACTATAACGATAACTATATTAGTGTCCACACCAGCTGACGATACTATAACGATAACTATATTAGTGTCACCACCAGCTGACGATAACTATAACGATAACTATATTAGTGTCCACACCAGCGCACGATAACTATAACGATAACTATATTAGTGTCCACACCAGCTGACGATAACTATAACGATAACTATATTAGTGTTCACACCAGCTGACGATAACTATAACGATAACTATATTAGTGTCCACACCAGCGCACGATAACTATAACGATAACTATATTAGTGTCCACACCAGCTGACGATAACTATAACGATAACTATATTAGTGTTCACACCAGCTGACGATAACTATAACGATAACTATATTAGTGTCCACACCAGCGGACGATAACTATAACGATAACTATATTAGTGTCCACACCAGCTGACGATAACTATAACGATAATTATATTAGTGTCCACACCAGCTGACGATAACTATAACGATAACTATATTAGTGTTCACCCCAGCTGATGATAACTATAACGATAACTATATTAGTGTCCACACCAGCTAACGATAACTATAACGATAACTATATTAGCGTCCACACCAGGGCACGACAACTATAACGATAACTATATTAGCATCCACACCAGCTGACGATAACTATAACGATAACTATATTAGTGTCCACACCAGCTGACGATAACTATATTAGTGTTCACACCAGCTGACGATAACTATAACGATAACTATATTAGTGTCCACACCAGCTGACGATAACTATAACGATAACTATATTAGTGTTCACACCAGCTGATGATAACTATAACGATAACTATATTAGTGTCCACACCAGCTGATGATAACTATATTAGTGTCCACACCAGCTAACGATAACTATATTAGTGTCCACACCAGCTGACGATAACTATATTAGTGTCCACACCAGCTAACGATAACTATATTAGTGTCCACACCAGCTGACGATAACTATAACGATAACTATATTAGTGTCCACACCAGCTGACGATAACTATATTAGTGTTCACACCAGCTAACGATAGCTATATTAGTGTCCACACCAGCTAACGATAACTATATTAGTGTCCACACCAGCTGACGATAACTATATTAGTGTCCACACCAGCTAACGATAACTATATTAGT
>CM042263.1:38357712-38370212 GCA_023566225.1 Romanogobio albipinnatus
AGAGACGGCCTCGCGCAGGCGCTGTCAGGTACGCGTTCAGCGTTAGCTCCATTGTAGTGTTCCCAGTGTGTTTATGTGCTAGGCTAAAGGCCCGTTCACACCGAGAACGATAACGTAAAGAAACCGTGCGTCTGTTACTTTAAGTGCTCGATGGATTCTGATTGGCTGTCAATGTTTTTATCGTTAATCAGCTTAAATCGTTTTAGTTCCAAAGATCTCGTTTCTCTTAGCGATTTTTAGAACTAGCCTATTTATCGTTAGCTTTGTGGTGTGAACGGGCCTTAAAGTGATAGTGCGCCCAAAAAAATGAAAAATGCCTCCCGTGATTTACTCTCCGTCAGCCATCCTGTCGTATTTCAGTCGAAAACAGAGTATATTAATAAAATGTCCTTGTTAATCTAAGCTTTATAATGGCAGACCAAAAAAGGTGCATCCATCATGTATCTGCTCCAGGGGTTAATAAAGGCCTTCCGCTGGTCGGACACTAGATATTTTACTTTATAACGTGTTAAATATGGAACACATTCCCATCGATTCGCTTCAGAAGGCCTTTATTAACCCCCAGAGCCATGTGGAGCAGTTATATGATGGATGGATGCACTTTTTATAATTAGCCAGGACATTATTAATATAACTCTGAAAGAAGAGTGTCATACACACCTAGGAGGACTTGAGGGGGTTGTTTTCATTTATTTTTTGGGTGCGCTATCCCTTTAATGCAATTGTTCAGTGATCATGTGATACTTCCTGAGGTAAAACACGCAGGATTTTAACACGCGTGTTTTTGTTTTTCTTCAGAACACTACCAGCATCATTGGTTCCCCGACAGGCCACAGAAGGGCTCCGGTTACCGCTGCATACGGATCAATCATGAAATGGACCCTCTGATTGGCCGAGCAGCCGGCCGTATCGGACTGACCAGTGGGCAGCTCTTCGCGCTCTTGCCGCGGGAGCTGACGCTGTGGGTGGACCCGTACGAAGTGTCCTACCGCATCGGTGAGGACGGGTCCATTTGCGTTCTCTATGAGGTGGAGCCGCCTGTCTCAAGCCCCGCCCCCAGCATCTCAGCATACGACCAAACGGCGACCTGCAAAAATCACTTCATGATGGGCGGCCGCACGAGTCCGCCCAAAAACTACCTGATGATGGTGTCCAGCTGAACGCACAGGACCGGTTCTTGCGCCTGACCGACCAACTGCCACGTCAAGAGCTGTGACTTCACTTCGCAAACCTTTATTTAAGATGAACGTTAAAGCACTGGTTGTTACGCGACTGGGCGTCTGCTGGACCAGCGACTCTCTCTCAGCACTGTTCTGTGTGACTCTTGTTTATTCTGACCATCCCGAAACGGGTTTTGGGGTGTTTTCACTGGTGCTCGCACACGGTTTCAGTGCAACTACGATACCTCACGAGAATGTAGCGCAATTAAGGGCCTGAAACATACTTTACGCAAGTACGCTAATGTTTTTGGTGATAATCTTCTGTAAGTCTCGCAAACATGTTTTCAAACAACAACAGTTTGCTATAGCGCTATACTCTGAGAACGCAACAATTAAACCGACCGGCGTTTAGCGCCTCAGTTTGCTATAGCGCTATACTCTGAGAACGCAACAATTAAACCGACCGGCGTTTAGCGCCTCAGTTTGCTATAGCGCTATACTCTGAGAACGCAACAATTAAACCGACCGGCGTTTAGCGCTTCAGTTTGCTATAGCGCTATACTCTGAGAACGCGACAATTAAACCGACCGGCGTTTAGCGCTTCAGTTTGCTATAGCGCTATACTCTGAGAGCGCAACAATTAAACCGACCGGCGTTTAGCGCCTCAGTTTGCTATAGCGCTATACTCTGAGAACGCAACAATTAAACCGACCGGCGTTTAGCGCTTCAGTTTGCTATAGCGCTATACTCTGAGAACGCAACAATTAAACCGACCGCGTTTAGCGCCTCAGTTTGCTATAGCGCTATACTCTGAGAACGCGACAATTAAACCGACCGCGTTTAGCGCCTCAGTTTGCTGTAGCGCCACTGTGAGAATGTGACATTGCTTTACAAACTATGTGCATTAGCGTGCTTGCGTACAGTACCTTTCATTCCTAAAACTGCTGTGGACTTTAATAATTTCTAACAGGAGCTGCTATTGAGCGGGACGCCACACGAACGAACTCCCATAATCCCCTCTGCCTTAACCACAGCGCCACCGCTCCCTTAATAAATGTCACTGCCTGGCTCTTTTAGTCTTACTGTGCAATATTCAGGCAATAATTTCCTCTTGTGATGTCATGAACTTTAGGGGGGGACATGATTGTATTTTCCCAGGATGCTTTGCATGTGGTATGTTGGTTGGTATCGGGCCGAGACTGGCGTCAGGTGCTGTCTCTCTCGGCTGCTGAGCAGCGTGTTTACTGTTTCAGACAGAGCAAATGTAGTTTGTAAGCTATTTTAAAGCAGATTTGCTTTTAATGTACATTTTTAAAATGCATTTGTGCATACAGTCGATTATTATTATTTTTTTTTTTATTGCAATAAACCTTTTATGAATGAAGTGTTTCTCTGTGGTCTGATGCTGTTATGATGGTGTAATGCGGTTTCAGCTCTCTGAGGTGTGTCGGTGGGTGTTATCTGGATGTGTCTGGGCTTGTCACACACACACACACACACACACACACACTGAAAGACTTCAGATACTCTTATCAGCCGCCGCTGTGCTGGGAGATTAGCTGTGAGCCGCCCAACTAAACAACATAAGGCACTTAAAAACATTCTTGTGTGCAAGTCCGTTACATTGTGTTTGTACGATGTGAGATTGACTGATTAGGGGAAAAAGAAAAACAAAATGGGGGTTGAGTCCGATTATACCGATATCAATAAACTAGTTTAAAATGGACTTTTACCCAGTGTGTGCTCTATTAGACGATTAGCATAGCAAAATATTAACATCGAATCACCCGAGAGCTGAATCATTCGTTTAGCTACATGCTAACATCAAACTATTGGAATCAATTATGAGCTACATAATATTTTGACTAGAAACTAGTTGTAATCTGTAGGCTAGTTGTCCACTTAGCAACATGCTAACATCAAACTCTGCTGAACAACATTTTAATGACAAACTTGGAAGTTGGCTTGAGAAAGCCTGACCAGAAAGTTTTAAAAGCTTTGGTTTTCAGTTTAAAGTCATTTTAAAGGCTTTGGTTTTGAAGGCAATACAGTCGATGGATGGATGGATCGATAGAGAGATAGATAGATGATATATATAGATAGAGAGATAGATAGATGATATATATATATAGATAGAGAGATGGATAGAATGGAAGCTTAAATGAGTCTTGATGGATTAGATATAGTTCATAGAATGGCAGTTTAATTGAGTCTAACGGCTTCTGGCAGTTTAAATTTGAATTTTGACAGTTGGAGTTTGAAAAGTCTTGGCTCTTCTTATTCATTCAATGTAAGTCAATGGGATTTTTCCGAGTTTTAATCGTCATTTTTAGGAAAACCGTAAGTCGGATTAGTTAAAAAAGACATAGCACACTAAGTCAGAACAAACTGAAGGTCTAGTCTGAGTTTGGAGGTTATAGAGTTAAAGCTCTAGGAGGAGTTAGAGTCAGAAGAATGTCTATAAGCCGAAAGAGCATTTCAGTAAATTAGCTTTTTCAAGCTAGCTTAATTATTGGAGATCTTCGCTACACATTAATATTATGAACTGCTGGAATCAGTCGGAGAACAATTGGAAAAACACCATCAAATTATTGATGTTAATGAAATTTTAGCTACACTTAGAAACATGCTAGGCATCTAAATCTATTGTGTTTCTCGTGTGTTTTCATGAGTAGAGTTTCACGTCAGTGTGTTCTCTGAAAGGCTCGCTGTCTCTTTAGGCGGTGCGCAAGGCAACGCCACGTCTCTGAGCCGCTCTATTGTGTGTCTCTGGCTGTTTTGTTGTGTGTGAGTGATTACGGCCGGCTGAGGATTTGGGAGGGTTTCTCTCCTGACGTCATAAAAGCACAATCGCTGGTTTAATTGAGGTCGTTTCATGAGTGTGTGCGTCAGACACAAACACACACGGGCAGATGGCCTGTTGAACACCAGCAGCCACATATGGAGATCCACACTATTGTTCAGAGACGCTGCTGACGCTTGGACGCACACACACTCACAAACGCAAACACACACTCAATCAAAAACACACATGCAAACGCACACAAACACACTCACACGCTCAAACACACAGACACACAACCTCACACTCACACAAACAAACACACACTCACACGCAAACACACGCTCAAACACACTCATACAAACACATACACACACACACTCAAACATACACTCACACGCAAACACTCACACAAACACACACTCACACGCAAACACACACTCACACACAATCACACACACACACACACACACACACACACACACACACACACACACACACACACACACACACACACACACACACACACACACAATAACAGGCCAATCTCAAATCTACCCTTCCTGTCAGAAATACTTGAAAAGGCAGTGTCTTCACAATTATGCTCCTTTTTAGAAAGAAATGGTATCTGTGAGGATTTCCAGTCAGGATTTAGAGCGTATCATAGTACTGAGACTGCTCTCATCAGAGTTACACATGATTTACTCTTATCATCCGATCGTGGCTGTATCTCTCTATTAGTGTTACTCGATCGACCACAACATTCTTCTGAATAGACTCGAACATTTCACATATTTACAATAAACAACTCTTGATAGTGTATTAAGCGTCTCTCAGTGTCTGTTGTCTCTGCTCTGTTCAGATGGAGTCTGACGCCGCTGGAACCTGTTGAGCTTCCTGAAGCACGACCTCTGACCCCTCAGCTGTGGGCTGTGATTGGCTGGCAGTCGTATCTGGGCAGATCTGAGGTCAGTCCTTGTGTTTGTACACACTCTATTAATCAGAGAATCCTGACCTCTGAGGAGATATCTGATAATGACGGGGTGTGGAGGAGTAGGATAAGCTCTGAAACACTGCGGCCGTCCTTCACAGACAAAGAACACACACACAAACACACACCGTGATTAGTGTGCTCGTAATTATAAAGCTGACCGTTAATCTGATCAGGCTGAAATGAGTTAGTCTGCATTAAACACACACACACACACACACGTGTGATTGTGATGATCCACAGGGAAGAACTGGCTCTATATATGTAGAGTTGTGGCTTTAGTGCATGAGTGTGAGTTCGGTGTGATTTGCGTTGGGCCGGTCGGTTTCTGGATCAGAGACTCGCACACAAATGATTTGCAAATCAAACCTGCTGAGCCGAACGCTCCTTGAGTTTCACAAACATCATTCATGAAGCCCAGCGTCCTGCGGGCGTGTGAACGACGGCCTTCAGTGTGTGTGTGTGTGTGTGTGTGACGCATCACAAAAGAGTCTCAGACGGGTGGAGGAAGGGCGTCAAGTCGCCATATCACACAGGAACTGATGAAAACCTGCCCGCACGGCTCAGACCTTCCCTCAAGAGCTATAAAACCATACAGAGTTCATACTGAGATCTCTCCTGAAACTCTTTTCCCTCCGTTTCTCACAAATACTGACACAAACCGGCGGGAAAACCAATCAAAACATGGACTTAAACATGTGTGTTTGATTTACAACTTAGAGAAATCATGTTTTACAGCGTACGAACGTGAAATTTTGACTTGATTTGAATTTATTTTATTGTAAAATGTAGAAAAGTCATTTTTTAAAGTGTAAAAAACGTAACATTTTGAAGTAGAAAGACTTCATCTGAATGTATTTTACTTTAAAATGTACTTTAATAACGTTTGTTTTATTTACACCTTAGAAAAATAACTTTTGACAGTGTACAAACATGAAATTTAGAAGTAAAAAGATTTAATTTGAATTTATTTTATTGTAAAATGTAGTAAAGTCATGTTTTACAGCGTACAAAACGTAACATTTTGAAGTAGAAAGACGGAAATAGAATTTGCTTGTAAAATGTAGTTTAATTATGTTTGTTTGATCTAAAAGCAAAATCATGTTTTACAGCGTACGAACGTGACATTTTGACGTAGAAAGACTAAAATAGAATTTTTTTGTAAAATATACTTCAGTTATTATTGTTTTATTTACAATTTAGCAAAATCATTTTTACAGCGTACAAAACGTAACATTTTGAAGTAGAAAGACGGAAATAGAATTTACTTGTAAAATGTACTTCAGTAATGTGTTTGATTTACAACTGAGGAAAACTGTGCGGTTAAGGGTTTGCTTTGGAACTATTCCCTCTGTTTCTCACAAATAATGACAGAAACCGGCGGGAAAACCAATTAAAACATGGACTTAAACATGTTTATTTTATTGTAAAATTTTGGAATTTGTTATTTACAGCGTACAAGTGTGAAATTTTGAAGTAGAAAGACGGAAACAGAATTCATTTTCTTGTAAAATGTAGTTTAATAATGTTTGTTTGATCTAGAACTTAGAAAAATCTATTTTTACAGCATAGAAATGGACATTTTGAAGTAGAAAGGTGACATTTTAAGACGCGTCCGCTCGTGTGTTTGAGTTGTAGTTGTGTGAGCGTGTGGAGGTGTAGTTGTGCTGAAGCTGGAGGTGTAGTTGTGCTGAAGCTGGAGGTGTAGTTGTGCTGAAGCTTCTCTGCGGCAGGGTGGAGGAAACAACACAACCTGCTGAGAGAGAAGTGCTGTGAGCCGATTCAGAGTTTGTGAAGTGATTTAGCGGCGGTGACGTGTTTGGCAGCTGTTTGACGAAGACTCACAGAGTCTCATTGTCCTAAAGTTCCCGGGAAACTAAACCAGCAGCTGTCGCTCGACACACACACACACACACACACACCCTGCCCCCAAATCCTCACACAACCAAAACAAACCCCCATCTCAATCCAAACAGTGCCTCAGCCGGGCTCAGCCTTCACTCACACACACACACACACACACACACACACACACACACACACACACACACACACACACACACACACACACACACACACACACACACACACAGTCTATATGAGGCATATCACACACACAAGTCTCTCAGTAGTTTCTAGCTAATGAAAATATAAAAATAAACGCTAATTCAAACTATTCATAAATACTCTAACCGTGTGTAAATGTGCGACAGCTATTGGCTAAAGCTTCAGCGAGACTCGACTGAAGTGTCTCGGGCAGCACCTGAGACCCTGAGCCGAGGGTTCTTGATGAGTTCGGCTCCTGTACCTGATCACCGCTCGTGACAGGAAGAGATCAGCCCAGAATTCAGACTATTTCCTGTCTCTGCCACTTGTTTTTTCAAACACAAAAAGGGATAAAAGAGCCGAACGACTAAACTCACACAGGTTTAAAGGCACTTAGTGCTTCACACACACACACACACGCGCTCGCACACACTATTATTGGTTCAGCACACACACACACTCTCTATCTCACACTCACACACACACACACACACACACACACTCACACACACACACATACATACACACGAGCCCTCGCACACATTCACACACACACTTACACTCACTCTCACATACACACACAGTCTCACAGACACTTACACACTTACATACACACACACACATACATACACACGCGCTCGCACACACTATTATTGGTCCAGCACACACACACTCTCTATCTCACACTCACACACACACACACACACACACACACATACATATACATACACACGAGCCCTCGCACACATTCACACACACACTTACACTCACTCTCACATACACACAGTCTCACAGACACTTGCACACACACACACATACACGCACATACAAGTGTTGATCCAGCATACACACACTCTCTCTATCTCACACTCACACACACACACACACACACACACACACACACACACACACACTATTATTATTGGTCCAGCACACACACACACACACACACACACTCTCTCTATCTCTCTCTCTCTCACACACACACACACACTCTCTCTATCTCTCTCTCTCTCTCTCTCACACACACACACACACACACACACTATTATTGGTCCAGCACACACACACACACACACACACACAAGTGTTGATCCAGCATACACACACTCTCCACCATTTCTCAAATTTCCACCATTGTCGGCATAATGTACTGATATCCATAATTGGAGCTCAACAAACAATTAGGGACAATTTGTGATTTCATATAGACATTTTTGGCTGATAACTCAAAATTCAGAACCACATCAGGAAAAAAAAATGTTTAATATGTTTTCCAATAAAGTAAATAAGCCTTGTTTTATCCTCAACTCAACAAAAACAGAATTGTGTAATTAACACACAAATATGAATTAAACTAGATAGTTATACACGTCATCCTGGATGACAGAGGGTTTGTGTTATCCAGGAATGACCTTTATAATCAGGCACTAACTGAACACAACTTAGCTATCATCACTTTAAGCTAATCTTTCAGATTAAATAGATCGTTTTTTAATATAAATACATTATTAATGTTTTATTAGTGTTATCAGAAGGCCTTGTGATAGTGCTGAAGTGCACCAGTGACCGAAAAGCTCAAAATATCAGCATTTTAAGAGATTTGTTTTGGGGTCCATCAGGGTCTTCTTTAACGTACAATATTATGTCACATGACATACCAAAATGCATTATGGTCCAAAATGGTCATTGATGTCTGTTATCCAGGAATGACAATAGAGACTAAAGTCTTTCTGTCATAAGCTTAGTATGATCAGGTATCACTGAAAACACCATTATCGTTACGCTTAAGTAGATTTTAAACACTTTTATTCATATTTTCGACATTTTTGATGTATTTTTGTATTCCGATTTTAACCCGGAATTACATTTTGGGGCTTTTGAGCTCATTAGTTCCTTAAAGATGAATGATTTATAGAGTGGGGAAAGTTGAGTCGTTTAATGTAGTGTATTTAAAAATGTAGGTATTTTTAATATGAATATTGAATTGACGCCACGTCATTGACCCGTATATGTGGGACAGTCCTCGCATTAAACCACCAAAATAAAAATAAAATATTTTTTTTAAGCCTTTATTGTTGTGACAGCTGCATACGACACAATCCTGCGCTGTTTAATATAGAGAAAAACGGTCAGTGATTCCATTCTCACAAGCACATGATGTATTATTAATAAAATAATGCGGTTTTATGACTAGTTTTGGTCCGATCTCAAAAAACACTCCTCAGACGTGCTGCGTAAAGCTCATTTATTAACAAATATACATCTTTATTTCCTCATGTTTCACTGGCTCGTACACCAAACTCTCCCTCACACACACACACACACTAAAAAGGCCTCTGTGATCTTCAGCCATCACTGATCTGAGGTCAGTCCGCTGTGCTGAATCGCTGCTGTTGCCATGGTGATCGCCTCCTCCAACGTCTGCTGGTCTTCTAACTGTAACCGACACACACACACACACACTCACTTTAAACACACGTCAGTCGTCACACACTCAGCACTCTTCAGTGTGAGGTATCCGTACTGACCTGAACCGCGATCTGCGTGCCGTTCTCCGTTGCGAGCAGCGCCACCTGCTGGTACGCCGACGAGTTCCCTTCGGCCATGATGCCGTCTGACGTTACTATGGCAACCTGCAGGGCGAACGCAGACACGAGTGAATGACTTGAGCTCTGATAACCGTTTAATACCGTCCATCCCATAATACCCACCGGCTGCAGCTCTTTGCCATCTGTAACCATGGTGACCTGCCCGGTGTGGCCCTGGTGGGCGGGGACGGCGATGGTGGTTCCGTCATGGGTTACCATGGTGACGGCCGTGCCGAGGACCTGCAGGTGCGCGCTGATGATGTCGTCCGTATCCATGGTAACTTGGCCGTCGTTCTGCTCGGACGCCTCAAACACCTCTGCGTCTACACACCAAACCGTGGTTTGCAAACCTCTTGGCCATGAATGTGAAGTAATGACAGGAAGTGGTTCTCACCGTCCTCGGCGGTGTCGAAGTCTCCGTGCGCCGTGCGCTTGTGCATGGCCAGCGTGGACGTCTGTCTGTAGGTCTTCCCGCAGTGGCTGCAGGTGTACGGCTTGCAGTGTGTGTGAACCACATGATGCTTATACAGACTGGAGTACTCCGTGAAGCTCTTCCCACAGCCGGGGACCGTACACAGATACGGCTTCTCACCTGAGAGACGAGCATCCGTCAACACACTCACAGACACTCTAGACTCGTTCTGAATCTGAGAACACGCTCGTCAATCAAAGCAGAAACCCAATCAAGTCTCATTGTGAATCGAATCGCTCTTGGATCAAAGCAGAAACCCAATCAAGTCTCATTGTGAATCGAATCGCTCTTGGATCAAAGCAGAAACCCAATCAAGTCTCAGTGTGACTCGAATCGCTCTTGAATCAAATCAGAAACTGAATCAAGTCTCAGTGTGACTCGAATCGCTCTTGAATCAAATCAGAAACTGAATCTAGTCTCAGTGTGACTCGAATCGCTCTTGGATCAAATCAGAAACCGAATCCAGGGTTCCCACTCTTCCATGAACACCAGATTCAAGGACTTTCAAGGACTTTTTAAAGCACCTTTTATTTTAAATCAAGCACAACAAATACGATAAGGTGGGTGTGTTACTGCCAATATATCAAATACCTACTGTACCGGTGTCTATCATTAATGCATAACGCTAAGGCATATACTGACAACTAAAATACAATTTCCAATGAGGAAAAATTTCCAATTTTACAAAATCCAATGAGGAAAGAGGCTGGTGTAAAAGAGCGAGCGAGCGAGTTTAAACGAGAGATCCAGTTTGCAGCACTCTTATTCCTGCTTTTAACATTTATTTCACACTAGTTTTAGTTTTCTAAAACTATCATTACTTAATTATAACATCAAAATATAGAGATAACATTGTATGCATGAATTTTCCAATTAAATGAAAGGATATGGACAAGTTAATTGTTAGGCATTAAAAATATGCAAAATTATTTATTAAATCACCTGTACATGTACCTTTTTAAAAATCAATTTGAAGGCTTTTAATACCTGCACATATATTATATTTAACATGTATAATCGCTGCCATGATTACGGCCCAATTCAAACGTTTACGTGCTTTTCTTCTTTTTATTTTTTGAGCGGTGATGAAATATTGCTCTTGTAAATACTTGCCAGCCTTTCAGTAATGAAAGTCTAGATCTTTAAAAATCCATCCAAATTACAGCAAAGCGCAACCGTATGGTGGCCTGCAGTGGTCAAAAAGGATATAAACAGGGAATTTTTAAATGATCTCATCTTAAGAGAGATGTGGATTTGGACAGCAATTAAATTACCACACATCCTTGGTGTTTGTCTAAAAACAGTAGGTAACTCGGACAGGGATTTTTACGCGGGTGGTGGGAGAAAAACACTGACATTCTGGATTCGGACACAATAAAATCCCAGACTAGCCCCTGTATATGATGAAAATACCTTACGACCCCACGAGAAACAATTACCGTCCGAATAGGGCTTTTGACAGTAGATGGTGCTTATGGAATAGCAGAAATATATTGAAATAGCTTCCTCCCATAATGCTGTTTTGTTCTGGCTTTGGCAGCGCATGAAGGCCAATTTTTGTAATAGCACCATGCTACTCTAACAAAATGTAGTTAATGCTTAATTCAAGCACTTTCAAGGACCTGTGTTGTTTTCAAGTACTTTCCAGGCCTTGAATCCATGTGTCTGAAATTCAAGAACTTTCAAGAAGCGTGGGAACCCTGCGAATCAAATCTCATTGTTGAATCAAATCAGAAACCGAATCAAATCTCATTGTGAATCAAATCGCTCTTGAATCAAATCTCATTGTGAATCGAATCGCTCTTGGATCAAATCAGAAACTGAATCAAGTCTCAGTGTGAATCAAATCGTTCTTAAATCAAATCAGAAACCGAATCAAATCTCATTGTGAATCGAATCGCTCTTAAATCAAATCAGAAACCGAATCAAGTCTCATTGTGAATCGAATCGCTCTTAAATCAAATCAGAAACCGAATCAAGTCTCATTGTGAATCGAATCGCTCTTAAATCAAATCAGAAACCGAATCAAGTCTCATTGTGAATCGAATCGCTCTTAAATCAAATCAGAAACCGAATCAAGTCTCATTGTGAATCGAATCGCTCTTAAATCAAATCAGAAACCGAATCAAGTCTCATTGTGAATCGAATCAGAACCCCATGAGCCGTACCGAGCCTGTGTTTACCCAGAGAGCCATGGTTTTAATGTGTAGCTTTAGTAAACAGTAACAGTGTTTATCTGGAGTCAGTAGAGTGTGTGTCTGTGTGTCACCTGTGTGTATCCTCATGTGGTTCTTGTAGTTGGTGGCGCTGGCGAAGGCTCTGCCGCAGGACGGCTCCGGGCACAGGTACGGCCTCTCGCCCGTGTGTGTGCGCGTGTGCACCTTGCGGATGTTGGAGGTGGTGAAGGCGCGGCCGCAGCCCTCGAACGGACATCTGAACGGCTTCTCGCCTGAGGAGA
>CM042263.1:38375212-38382712 GCA_023566225.1 Romanogobio albipinnatus
GCCTCGTGCCACACACACTTACAGTCACTCGTACACGCGCGTAAACACACATATTTAGACGATTAGAGCGCCAAAATAAGGTAAATAATGTGTGTGAGTGTGTGTGCTGCGCTGCTGTGTCCTCCACTATCCCATCATTCTCTCTGGAGCTGCAGCAGCGCAGGCTGGGATACTCACCACCGCCAGCGGCCCGACATGCACCGCGACACACGGCAGCGCGGCCCGCGCGATCAGTCCTCCAGCAGGCGGCGCTGCGCTTCCGCCCGCCATTTTGTCTATAAATTATTTTATTTCGATAAATATCCTTATTCAAAACATCAGCACAGAAACGTATCAATAACTAAAATAAAATGACCGATAGAATAGTTTTTAAAATGAGTATAGAAAGATAAACAAGAATAAGTGAAGTAAAAAGGCCAATAACGAAGAGCAAACAAGTTTATGTAACAAGATAATAAATACTATACATATATTAACTAATACTATTAAAATATATAGGATTGTGTAAGGTAAATGTTCCGTCATAAGTATTTAGCACAGGGTTCTTGTGGAAAAGTGATTTGTTTGAGCCACAGCGCGCCCCCTGCTGCCCTGAGACGGAACACGTCACATCCTCCTCCAGCTTCCGGCTTCTGCTGGAAATACCCGGAAGAATGTGACGTTCACTGAGCACATTTAAACTAAATTTATTGTTTTGGACGATAAAATCAAGCAGTATCGCCAAATAATACCACAAAATGTATATTTAAACAAAAAAATCAGGGTTTTTTTCATTATTCTACTGTTTTATGTACATTGTTTTAAATATTATGCATATATATATATATAAAATTATGAATATTTGTGATTATAATGAACTATTTCATAATGAGATTAATAACGCTTGTAATGTTGAGCTGTTTTTTGCAGTTTTTATCACGATGATTTCAAGTGTTGGTTTTTTAAATAAGTTTAGTTTTAGTGAGTTATTTGATGCTATAAAAACAGGGGGTGTGGCCTCATGATTGACAGCTGAGAGATTGACGGCTTCTCTAACGGACTTTTTTTGGGAGGAGATTGGAGCTTTAGCTTTCATTTCTTCATTTCTATAACGGTTTATTTCCCACCATCATAATGAATAGTTCTGCATCTGTGAGAGTGGGCGGCTTTTGATAATCGCGCCTCCACTTCCTGCTCTCCACTGCGCAGACTCCGCCTCCGAAAGCTTCTCTGGTCAGCGGAAGCCAATGAAGTTGCGTCGTCCGTATTTTTTAATCACATGGTGTAATCACAGAACAATCCCATAATTCACCAGTCACACACACACACACACACACACACACACACTGAGAGCAGACGCGGGCGGTTATGAACAGCAGCTCTTGTTTACTGTGTAAAATCACAATCAACATAAATCTCTGAATCATATTAGTAAAATCACATACTCTCATTATTTACAGTGATTAAATCAGCACGGGCGATGACATCACATTCAGCAGTCTGTGATTGGTGGAGAGGAGCTGCGTGACTCCACCCAATGACATCATCAGCCGACGACGAACATTTAAAGTGCTTTGATTGGCTGATCTGTGGATCCGCGGCTCGCCGTGACGTTATATTCATGACGATAAAACACACATTACTGTAACGCAAAATTACCTGCTCTCATTACCGTAACACACACACGTGTTACAATACTGTAGAATATTACCGTAACACACACATTCTCCTTCTCATTACCACCATACAAAAATCCAACTCTTACCGTAACACACACACACTCATTACCATAACACACACACACACACACGTTACAATACTGGAGAATATTACCGTAATACACACACTCATTACCGTAACACAAAGATATTCTCCTCATTATCGTAATACACACACCCATTACCGTAACACACACTCATTACCGTAATACACACGAATATTACCGTAATACACAGATATTCTCCTCATTACCATAACACACACTCATTACCGTAATACACACAAATATTACCGTAATACACACACACACGCACTCATTACCGTAATACACACACACACACACACGCACTCATTACCGTAATACACACACACACACTCATTACCGTAATACACACAAATATTACCGTAATACACACACACACGCACTCATTACCGTAATACACACACACACACACACACACGCACTCATTACCGTAATACACACACACACACGCACTCATTACCGTAATACACACACACACACTCATTACCGTAATACACACACACACACACACACACTCATTACCGTAATACACACACACACACACACACACACACTCATTACCGTAATACACACACACACACACACTCATTACCGTAATACACACACACACACTCATTACCGTAATACACACACACACACACACACTCATTACCGTAATACACACACACACACTCATTACCGTAATACACACACTCATTACCGTAATACACACACTCATTACCGTAATACACACACTCATTACCGTAATACACACACACACTCATTACCGTAATACACACACACACTCATTACCGTAATACACACACTCATTACCGTAATACACACACTCATTACCGTAATACACACACTCATTACCGTAATACACACACACACTCATTACCGTAATACACACACACACTCATTACCGTAATACACACACACACACACTCATTACCGTAATACACACACACACACACTCATTACCGTAATACACACACACACACACACACACTCATTACACACACACACACACACACTCATTACCGTAATACACACACACACTCATTACCGTAATACACACACACACACACTCATTACCGTAATACACACACACACACTCATTACCGTAATACACACACACACACTCATTACCGTAATACACACACACACACACACACTCATTACCGTAATACACACACACACACACTCATTACCGTAATACACACACACACACACTCATTACCGTAATACACACACACACACACTCATTACCGTAATACACACACACACACTCATTACCGTAATACACACACACACACTCATTACCGTAATACACACACACTCATTACCGTAATACACACACACACACACTCATTACCGTAATACACACACACACTCATTACCGTAATACACACACACACTCATTACCGTAATACACACACACACACACACACTCATTACCGTAATACACACACACACACACTCATTACCGTAATACACACACACACTCATTACCGTAATACACACACACACACAATACACACACACACACACATTACCGTAATACACCCAAAACATCTCACCCTCATTACTGTCATGAAAATATATATTTATCATAATATGGAAAATATTCTCACCCTTTTGATCTCATTACAGAACAATCCTCTCATTACCCTGATATAAAAAATACCCATTTATCAAAACCAGAGAAATATATCAATGGTGTAAAAATACTTCATGTGTTATTATAGCGTTACGGTAATGAGACTGATGTTATACTGTAACTCTCAGTAATGAGAGTCTAATCGTCATGGAGATAATGTCAATCAAAACATGAAATATGGCTGACATGTTCCTGAGCGAGACGGGCGCGGTCACTGGAGCAGAGGAAGCAGCGCTGATGTCATTTCCTGAACACACTGGAGGGTCAGGTGGCGTCTCTCAGAGCACTGGCCCGTCACACCGCACGTCCTGCTCTCCGGCCGCCAGCTCCATCAGCCAGTAGCGCGGGTCGGCGAACACTGCACACACACACACACACACACACATGCGTGTCAGAGGCGCTGCTGCCCGTCTGGAGCCCGTCAGATCATGTGATCGCCTTACCCATGTCTCCCGGCTCCAGCCACAGGCTGAAGGAGCGGCAGTGGCTTTGGCATCGCTGGACGGGACGAACACGAACGGCTGGAGATCCGTCAGCGACCACCAGCCACCCCAGCACCTGCACTCTCTGCAACACACACACACACACTCTTTTAGACGGTGTCACACACACACAGAAGTGTTGCTGGAGTGGGCGGCGCGGACGCACCGTGTGCTGAGGGCGGGTGCAGAGGGCGGGGCGCAGGTGGCAGCGCTGCAGGGTGGTGCCCGTGTTCTCCAGCAGGGGGCAGAGCTCCGCCTCAGGGAACAGCCAGCGCAGCACCACCTCTCTGGGACTGGAGGAGAAGCTCCTGACACACACACACACACACACAGAGTGAGGATGAGTGTTTGTGCTGTGATGATGTCAGATGAGCTCACGTCATTACCAGAGCAGAGTGAAGTTGGCAGGAGTCGCAGAGAGCGAGGGCGAGGAGAACTGATCCAGCTGAGACACACGCCGAGACAGAGACGCTCCACCCTGAAACACACACACACACACACACACACACACACACACACACGATGAGAGACAGACATGAGCCAGAGTGTGTGTACCTTGAGCAGCAGTGGTGTGTGTGTGTGTGTGTACCTTGAGCAGCAGTGGTGTGTGTGTGTGTGTGTGTACCTTGAGCAGCAGTGGTGTGTGTGTGTGTGTGTGTACCTTGAGCAGCAGTGGTGTGTGTGTGTACCTTGAGCAGCAATGGTGTGTGTGTGTGTACCTTGAGCAGCAGTGGTGTGTGTGTGTGTACCTTGAGCAGCAGTGGTGTGTGTGTGTGTGTACCTTGAGCAGCAGTGGTGTGTGTGTGTGTGTGTACCTTGAGCAGCAGTGGTGTGTGTGTGTACCTTGAGCAGCAGTGGTGTGTGTGTGTGTACCTTGAGCAGCAGTGGTGTGTGTGTGTGTACCTTGAGCAGCAGTGGTGTGTGTGTGTGTGTGTGTGTGTACCTTGAGCAGCAGTGGTGTGTGTGTGTACCTTGAGCAGCAGTGGTGTGTGTGTGTGTACCTTGAGCAGCAGTGGTGTGTGTGTGTACCTTGAGCAGCAGTGGTGTGTGTGTGTGTGTGTGTGTGTACCTTGAGCAGCAGTGGTGTGTGTGTGTACCTTGAGCAGCAGTGGTGTGTGTGTGTGTGTGTGTACCTTGAGCAGCAGTGGTGTGTGTGTGTGTGTGTGTGTGTGTGTGTGTACCTTGAGCAGCAGTGGTGTGTGTGTGTGTGTACCTTGAGCAGCAGTGGTGTGTGTGTGTGTGTGTACCTTGAGCAGCAGTGGTGTGTGTGTGTGTGTGTACCTTGAGCAGCAGTGGTGTGTGTGTGTGTGTGTGTACCTTGAGCAGCAGTGGTGTGTGTGTGTGTGTACCTTGAGCAGCAGTGGTGTGTGTGTGTGTACCTTGAGCAGCAGTGGTGTGTGTGTGTGTGTACCTTGAGCAGCAGTGGTGTGTGTGTGTGTGTACCTTGAGCAGCAGTGGTGTGTGTGTGTGTGTACCTTGAGCAGCAGTGGTTGTGTGTGTCTGTGTTTCCCCGCTGACGCTCTCAGTGTGTGTGTGAGCTCCATCACCTCCGTCTCGTCGGCGCAGGCGGAGCAGTTCACCGGAGCCGTGTGCAGAGCACCAGACGCCCAGCGCTGGTGGAAACCTGACACACACAGACAGGTGTTAAGATGCACATGTGTGAGTGTGTGTGAGTGTGTGTGTGAGAGAGTGGGTCTCACCCTGCAGGTTGTATTTGTGTGCGATGGGCAGCGCCAGCAGCCGCGTGTGGCCGAGAGGAGACGAGCTGTTGTGCCCGGGGGCCGCGCTCCGAGAGCCCAGAGGAGACGAGAACACCAGCACCGCCAGCAGCAGCACACACACCGCCAGCACAAACTGAACACACACACACACACACAGGGTCACAACACGGATCTCTGTGAAGGATCTCTGGAATCATCTGGACTTGCGCACCTTGGCGACGGCCCTCAGGATGGGGAACTGCGGCGGCTCCCGGCGGGGCTCGTTGGTCTCCAGGACCTGCTTGATGAACTTCTCGATCTCTCGCTCCGACATCCCATAACGATAGCCGGACTGACGCAGGACCTCGATGCTCTCCGACAGCTTATCATAGATGCAGGGCTCACTGAGAGACGAGCCCATGGTGAGTGAGTGTGTGTGTGTGTGTGTGTCAGAGCATCATCATCATCACCATCTTCAGCAGCAGCACAATCAGGTGAAGAGGGGTTTGATTGACAGGTGGTGTGTGTGTGTGTGTGTGTGTGTGTGTGTGACAGGATGTCGTCTCTCTAGCCTAAATCACGTGAGAAAGCGTTTCCCTTCATGACTGTCGAACCCTGTAAAACACAAGTCCAGAATCACATCGAGATATGAATCCAAACACTCATAATAACACACACATGACAGTCTTCCTCATGTTTACTAGCAGCGCGCGCACAAACCGCCTCAGACACATCCTCACCTCCCGCTGAGCGCACACACACTCCTCTACACACACCTGCGTTCGTCTCACTGCGGGTTTATCGATGATTTGATGGAGATTTCCCTCAGTTTGGAGAGTTATTTCACTCGCACGTTCACGCGAACACTTTGCTCTGCCTGAGCCGCGCACGTCACTCATCTGCGCTTTCACGACGGCGGATTCGACACACGCTCATCGCGACAACAACGCGTTCATTCGCGACTTCTTACAAATACACAGTCGATAAAACGAACTAGACAATATTTTATAGTATATTCACTCAAATATATTTTCTTGTGCATTTCTGCGGATAAAAAGACGCGAACGTGCCGCTGTAATTGATCAAGTGGATATTTCAAAGTTAAATATTAACCCAAAACAGCAGATTTTTTATCAAAACTGTAAAAAGCACTTACATCACGCCAGGACTAATTAGACAAAGACCATATTTCGGCTCAAATTCATAATATATATTTAAGTATGTGGAGATTTCTGATGTAGAAGCACTATATTTTAGACTTATGTCTATTTTTAACAACAATGCTTTTATATAGTTAGTTTTTTACATTTAATTTAGTTACTGAACGGCATTCGGTCTATTTTGTAATTGTTAATAATATATTTGATTTGTTCAGTGCTCTTGAATTATAATAACGACACCTGAGGTAAAAAGCGCGCGGTGACGTCAGCGGCGTGTCTCCAGCAGGGGGCGCGCGCGAGCGGGGAGCGGGAGCGCGCATGCCCGTGTCCCGCATTGTTTGGATCAGCTGTGCGTGGATGTGAAACCCCACCCAATGAGGAAGGACGAGCCGAGAGCAGCAGATCCGGACCCCGACAGCCGACCCCGCACCATGATCGCGCTCTTCAACAAGCTGCTGGACTGGTTCAAGGCCCTGTTCTGGAAGGAGGAGATGGAGCTGACGCTGGTCGGCCTGCAGTACTCCGGGAAAACCACGTTCGTCAACGTGATCGCGGTAATCGAGCCTTTCCTGCCTCTCGTTTTATCACAGGCCGCGCGCGAGTAACGGGTCGCGTGATTGAAGCCGCGCGCTCCGGATTATACCGAGATCGGACACACATCATCATCATTATCATCATCATCACCTCAGATCAGCTTTACACTAGATCAGACACACCGCAGCACACACACACACACACACACACTGAAGAACTGATACAACGGCATTACTGGATC
>CM042263.1:38390212-38417712 GCA_023566225.1 Romanogobio albipinnatus
TAACGTCGACTTTATTTAATGAAGTTGTGCGCTTGCCACAGACAAATTTATTATAATGAACTCGTTACGAAGTCCTTTATGAACTCACTTTTGGATTTTTTTAACTTTGTCGATTATAACGAAGTAATTTGCGAAGTCGAATTTACGTTCGTTATAATCAAGTGTCGCAGTGGTTTGCAAGCACACAAATTACGCAACACAAAGTTCGTTATGATTTTGTTGTTCACTTACGAACTATTAGCGAAGTTATGTTCGTAATCAGTCCTTTCGCAACTTTGTTCGTCAACTTTGTAAAAGTCACTCTAACGAAGTCGGCTTTAATTAGTGTTGATTATGTCGGGCTTTTGTCGTGTTGCGTGTGGACGTTAGATTTCCTCCTGACATCAGCTCACGATCTTCTGTACGTGTGTCGAGTTCATCATTATTTCTTTATGTCTGATTAAATGTGGCCATAATGTTTGTTTTGATATGTCGTTGTTTTAATAGTTTGTAGCGGAGTCGCTCATTTGTTTGCCGGGGAATCATGTGACTTTACACTGATGCCCCGCTGCATGACTCATTATGGGATGGAGCAGGTTGCCATGGTTACTGTATAAACAAGTTGTGATTGGACAGAACGCGATGATGTTCTTTCCCCCCCTCTTTATATGGACCAGACCGTAACTTTTTACAGCCGTCAGTCACATATCAAGTGTTTCTGTACACGACTCCATCATCGAGTTGTTCATTTGGGATCTTTCTATTCTCTCGTACTCGCGGTGATAACTGTACATGTTGTTCTTGTTATTTACAGATTATTTAAAAATGAAATTAAATGATTTCCCTATCAGAACCGCTGTTTCTTCTTTCTTTCAGTCAAGATCAGTTTGGTTTTATTTTGGGTGTAATTCAGTGACTCTGGATACAAAATGTTCATTTTAAAATAAAGGACAACATTTAGACTTTAGAAACTTTATCAGGAAAGTAAAAACAAGGGATTTAACACGGATGCTGTTGATTTTAGTGTACTAACATACTCTACATACTGCATTTGACAGCACACTACACCTTATACTGTATCCCACAATGCATTGTGCTCAACCTACCTTTATTTCAGCAGTGAACGGCATCAGTGTGTGATTCTTCAACATCCCCAGCAGAGGTCAGTCAACACACATACAAAGATTTCTCTCATTAATTATTAAATGAGACTTTCTGTGCAGTTTTTTTCTCTGAAGACTAACCGAGCGTTCGTTGATGTGACGTCAACAATAAAAAATATTCATTAAAGGCACAATATGTAAGATTTTAGATGAAAATATCCCAAAAACACTAGAACAATATTGTGTTGACTCCCAAATGTTCCCACGAATGTTTAAATCCATAGAAATCAGTGATTTTGACTTTTTTTTAAATCATTACATAAACATTTACAAACAGCAACACGAAAGACATAAGGGAGTTAAGAAGAGCATCACATGAACACAAAAGCCATTTATCACAACAACAAATGGATTTTGGTTATAACGGTCGTTATTCCCGGGGATAATGTGTGTTTTACGCTTCGGCTTCGGTGTTCTGTTGGTTTAGTGAGTCAACTGGGATTGTTTTGAGCGCATTCATCCCGTCAGACCCCTCGCTGCTGTCGGGTTTGGACCGGTCCGTCTCGCTCTGTTATTCAGTGTGAGAAGGTCAGAGGTCAGTTGTCGTGGAGACGGTGACAGCGTGACATGTCTGATCCGGCCGGACGGCGGGACTCCACCGGGCTCATGCCAGCGGACCCTGCGGTCTTCCTGCTCCCGCGGATGACGGACGTCGAGTCCCGCGGCGCTGCTGACGGTCGGTTCCGCCGAGCCCGCGGTGTTCTGGAGCGGTTCTGAGAGGGTTTCCACGGCGATCTCACACTGAGCTTCAATCTTCCTCAGAGGAACAAAACAAACAGTGTCTCAGAGCCGTCGACCCACACACACACACACACACAACTCTTAAATTAATATATAATGAACACACTAGTGTCTCTGAGGAGACTTTCGCCGAACTTATTTACTTAAACAACAGTATCACCTCAATCATTATATTCTCGGACACTGAATATGGTAATCATCTGCTTCCCCACATCTGACGTGTTGTGCAGTTCTGAGCTGATTTTCATTCATGATTCACATCTGTGAGTGACAACAGAATCCCCCTCTGTGAGCCAGTGTGTGGGTTTAGTTAAGGACAAACTGTCCCCAGAAGTCAGACAAGTGACACAACCTCCTTGTGTGGACAGTGGGAAAATCTATTCGTTTAAAAATAGCCGTAGTGTTTGAGTTTGAAGTCTAATTTTCACAATAACCTTATCATTTTCAGCGTCTGTATTTTGACTTTGCGCTATAGACGTGTAACATTGATTTAATTATGTTTCAAAAACTAGCAATCAGGTGTTTTGAAAGCTCATTTAAAATGAGTAGTGTTGAGAGTAACGCATTACAAGTAACTTACATTAAGTAATCAGATTACTTTTTGATGTTCTGAGTAAAGTAACGCATTACAAGTAACTTGCATTAAGTAATCAGATTACTTTTTGATGTTACAAGTAAAGTAACGCATTACAAGTAACTTGCATTAAGTAATCAGTTTACTTTTTGATGTTACAAGTAAAGTAACGCATTACAAGTAACTTGCATTAAGTAATCAGTTTACTTTTTGATGTTACAAGTAAAGTAACATATTACAAGTAACTTGCATTAAATAATCAGATTACTTTTTGATGTTACAAGTAAAGTAACGCATTACAAGTAACTTGCATTAAGTAATCAGATTACTTTTTGATGTTACAAGTAAAGTAACGTGTTACAAGTAACTTGCATTAAGTAATCAGATTACTTTTTGATGTTACAAGTAAAGTAACACGTTACAAGTAACTTGCATTAAGTAATCAGATTACTTTTTGATGTAACAAGTAAAGTAACGTGTTACAAGTAACTTACATTAAGTAATCAGATTACTTTTTGATGTTGTGAGTAAAGTAACGCATTACAAGTAACTTACATTAAGTAATCAGATTACTTTTTGATGTTGTGAGTAAAGTAACGCATTACAAGTAACTTACATTAAGTAATCAGATTACTTTTTGATGTTACAAGTAAAGTAACGTGTTACAAGTAACTTGCATTAAGTAATCAGATTACTTTTTGATGTTACAAGTAAAGTAACGTGTTACAAGTAACTTGCATTAAGTAATCAGATTACTTTTTTGATGTAACAAGTAAAATAACGCATTACAAGTAACTTGCATTAAGTAATCAGATTACTTTTTGATGTTCTGAGTAAAGTAACGCATTACAAGTAACTTACATTACGTGATTACCGGTAGATTACTTTTTTTGAACATGTCGTCCTCAGAGTTGATGTGTCAGATGCAGGAGAAATGGGCAAGCGTCAGGATTTGAGCGAGTTTGGCAAGGGCCAGATTGTGACGGCTAGACGACTGGGTCAGAGCATCTCCAGAACTGCAGCTCTTGTGGGGTGTTCCCGGTCTGCAGTGGTCAGTCTCTATCAAAAGTGAAGGACCAGTGGAGAACCGGCCACAGGGTCATGGGCGGCCGAGGCTCATTGATGCCCGTGGGGAGCGAAGAAAGGTGTCGGGGGTCTAGTGGAGTCCATGCCTCGAGTCGACGGGTCAGGGATGTTTTGGAAGCAAAAGTGGGACCAACACAATGACCAACACAATATTAGGATGTTATGCCTGATCGGTGTATTTCATAGATAATGTTTTAAGTAGTTTATTAATTTGCCTTTATTAGAGACAAGTTTATATTCTGGTTTGATGGCACAAACATTACCGCCACACAAACTTCAAAAGACTGCGGCCCAAAACTGCGTCAGTAAGAGAGTAAAACACACTCTTGACCTCATTCTGTGGTTCAGACGCAGAGTGTTTAATCTCCCCGGATTACTTGTTGCCCCATTCTTGCCCCTCCGTGTTGCCCACATCAGTGCGAGCGTCCCGTCTCCATGGCAACCGGCGCGAGAGAAAGACGCCGGAGAATGTCGTGTCTGTTTCTGGTGTGCTGCTGTTTGAGTCTGAATGCCGAGAGCCGGCGTGTGACAGTCGCGTAGCAACCGTTCAGGGGCCGCTATTGATATTCAGCGCGGGGGCCGCGGCTCAGGAACAATACGGCCCTTATGGGCCCCACGACTCCTCCTGAGAATCTACTGTAGGAGGGAAATCTCTTCAGACAGCAGCTCAGTGTGTGTGATTCAGTCAGACACAAACACATGAAGTGTGTATAACAGAGAACACTCTTTCAAACGTTTATTGGCTGAAACCAGTACAAAAAGACAAACAAGAGATGAGACGCTAACAGCTCAGCAACATCGATTATAATCATTCTAACGTGTTAAAGTTATACAGGTGCGGGTCATATAATTAGAATATCATCATAAAGTTGATTTATTTCACTAATTCCATTCAAAAAGTGAAGCTTGTATATTATATTCATTCTTTACACACAGACTGATATATTTCAAATGTTCATTTCTTTTAATTTTGATGATTATAACTGACAACTAAGGAAAATCCCAAATTCAGTATCTCAGAAAATTAGAATATTACTTGAGACCAACACAAAGAAAGGGTTTTTAGAGATGTTGGCCAACTGAAGAGTGTGAGCATGTGCAGCACTCAATGCTGAGCTGGGGCTGGTTCTGCCTGAATTACTGCAGTGATGCGGCGTGGCATGAGTCCATCAGTCTGTGGCTCTGCTCAGCTGTTCTGAGAGCCCAGCTCTGATAGGGGCCTTCAGCTCTTCTGCATTGTTGGGTCTGGCAGAGATTCTCTATGGGGTTAAGGTCAGGCGAGTTTGCTGGCCAATCAGGAACAGGGATCCCATGGTCCTTAAACAGGCACTGGTGGCTTTGGCTCTGTGTACAGGTGCCCAGTCCTGCTGGAAAATGAAATCTGCATCTCCATAAAGTTGGTCAGCAGCAGGAAGCATGAAGTGCTCTTAAACTTCCTGGTATACAGCTGCGTTGACCTCTGACCTCAGAAAACACAGTGGACCAACACCAGCAGATGACATGGCACCCCAAACCATCACTGACTGTGGAAACTTTACACTGGACCTCAAGCAACGTGGATTGTGTGCTCTCCTCTCTTCCTCCAGACTCTGGGACCCTGATTGACTTTCATCAGTCCAGTCCTTTTTGTCTTTAGCCGAGACGCTTCTGACGCTTCTGATGTTCAAGAGTGTGACAGCTGAAACCCATGTCTCGCACACGTCTGTGTGTAGTGGTTCTTGAAGCACTGACTCCAGCTCCAGTCCACTCTTTGTGAATCTCCCCCACATTTTTTAATGGGTTTTGTTTCACAATCCTCTCCAGGGTGCGGTTATCCCTATTGCTCGTACACTTTTTTCTAGCACATCTTTTCCTTCCCTTCGCCTCTCTATTAATGTGCTTGGACACAGAGCTCTGGGAACAGCCAGCCTCTTTTGCAATGACCTTTTGTGTCTTGCCCTCCTTGTGCAAGGGGTCAATGGTCATCGTTTGGACAGCTGTCAGGTCAGCAGTCTTCCCCATGATTGTGTGGCCTACAGAACTCGACTGAGAGACCATTAAAGGCCTTTGCAGGTGTTTTGAGTTCATCAGCTGATGAGAGTGTGGCACCAGGTGTCTTCAATATTCAACCTTTCCACAATATTCTAATTTTCTGAGATACTGAATTTGGGATTTTCCTTAGTTGTCAGTTATAATCATCAAAATGAAAAGAAATGAACATTTGTCAGTATATCAGTCTGTGTGTAATGAATGAATATAATATACAGGTTTCACTTTTTGAATGGAATTAGTGAAATAAATCAACTTTATGATGATATTCTAATTATATGACCCGCACCTGTAGTTCATAGAGTCTCAGATTGATCAGTTCCAGCAGAATCACTTCATCAACAAACACACACACACACATCTCATCCTCAGACACTAACGCAACACACACACACACACACACACACATTAAGTGCATAAAAATACAATATTTCAAGTTTGCTGTAAATGTCCATCCAGCAGCACAACATCTGTGCATCAACACAATATTAGTTACTAAAGACAGTGAGACGGTTAGGATGTTTATGAAGAAGTGAATGTGGACTGAATTACATCATCGGATTCTGATTGGACGTAGACAAAGAAGAAACAGGAAATGGTTTCTGTACTTCCTGTGAGTAACTCCTCATCCAGCGTTGAGTATGATTTACTCTCCCTCGGCTCATCCTAGAAGAACACAATCAGAGGTAAATTACACATGTCCTTCTCTTACACACTTTATAATGGCAGTGAATGGAGGGATGAGCTTTCATGGGCTTCAAAATCTCCTCCATTCGCTGTCACTATAAAGCGTGTAAGAGAAGGACATGTGTAATATACCTCTGATTGTGTTCGTCTGAGAGAAGAGTGTCACACACACCTAGGATGAGCCGAGGGAGAGTAAATCATGGGTCAAGTTCATTTTTCAAGTGAACAATCCCTTTACGCATTTCTTTATGTGTATGGACTGAGTCACGCATGTCTGGAGTAAATGATGACAGAATGAGGGTTTTGTGTGAACTGTCCCTTTAAGAGTGTTAGTGATGGACGATGTGTCATTCACAGTTTTTATGAGGTTCCAGATCAGCACGGCGTTCCGATGATCAGCTCGGCCGGACTGTCCTTGACCTTATCAAAGAACAGCGCGGGCACGATCTTCAGCTTCTCCTCCTGCGCGGGGACGGGCGAGGACAGGGACGAGGAGACGGCGGTGGCGTTGGTGGAGGAGGACGTGGACGAGGCGGAGGGGTCGGGCAGACACTCGTCGCAGCAGCAGCAGCAGCAGTCCATGAACGCCTGGCCCAGCGAGCGACAGATGCAGAGCAGCAGGATGGGCGTCGCCGCCGCCCGCACGAACATCAGGAACTGACCAATCAGAGCCAGCAGCGCCTGCGTGGCCACGCCCACCTCCACGCCCGCCGACGCCAGCACAATGTTCCAGGCGTTCTCCGGCAAACTGCACACGGCGTATATGGACGCCAGCGCCACCACCGTACGGGTCAGCTGACGCTCGCGCCGATGCTTCTTCGGGGACGCGGCGGAGGACGGCCGCTTCTCGTCGGCGACGTGCCGTGTGAGCAGCTGACACGCGGCCGTGAACAACAGCGGCAGGCAGAAGAAGCAGCCGAAGCTCCACCACATCCGGGCCTGCTGGTACGTCAGCACCAGCCCGTACAGCGTCTCGGGCAGCGCGGCGGACGGCTGCTGGCTACACCAGTCCACCGGCAGACCCGTCCGCGGAGACACTTCCTGCTCCAGCTGCCACATCAGCAGCTCCGGCCCGGCCAGCACCAGAGACCCCACCCAGATGACCGACAGCTTGGCCAGGATGGACTGGCAGGACTCCACCTGCCGCGGGCGCGCCTGGACGCTGGTCACCGCGTGGAAGCGGTCGATGCTGAGCGCGCACAGAGTGAAGGTGGTCACGCCGAGAGACGTCACCTGAAACACACGTCAACAAACACGTCAGCACGATCACATGACCTCCACTAACACGCACCTACCATAGTATTAATGCAATTAACCTTGGCATGTATTTTGGACATGTAGTCATACCATGTTTTTTTTTGGACACAAATCATGGTAAAAGCATATATTTTGGACATGTATTTTGGATATGTACCATAGTCATACCATGTATTTTGGACATGTACCATGGTAAAAGCATGTATTTTGGACACATATCATGGTAAAAGCATGTATTTTGGACACATATCATGGTAAAAGCACGTATTTTGGACATGTACCATAGTCATACCATGTTTTTTGGACACATATCATGGTAAAAGCATGTATTTTGGACATGTACCATAGTCATACCATGTTTTTTGGACACATATCATGGTAAAAGCATGTATTTTGGACACATATCATGGTAAAAGCATGTATTTTGGACATGTACCATAGTCATACCATGTTTTTTGGACACATATCATGGTAAAAGCATGTATTTTGGATAAGTACCATGGTAAAAGCACGTATTTTGGACACATATCATGGTAAAATCATGTATTTTGGACATGTACCATAGTCATACCATGTTTTTTGGACACATATCATGGTAAAAGCATGTATTTTGGACATGTACCATAGTCATACCATGTTTTTTGGACACATATCATGGTAAAAGCATGTTTTTTGGATATGTCCCATGATAAAAGTATGTATTTTGGACATATACAATAGTCATACAATGTTTTTGGACATGTGCTATGTTAGTACCATGGTATATGCATATGCAATCATTCAGTACTATGGTGCGTATATATTTAAGTACCATTCTTTTACCATCTTACCCAATGACTAGTACATGATGTCAGTAAGGGTGATACAAATAAGGGTTGATTTTCCCAAGTGACTGTATATATTACACAGAATGCTGAGTCGATTTGCATCTCATCTAATATGTTAATTCCCTGTCATATAAAATGTCTTAGGGCGGCAGAAGTGGGTCAACAGACACTTAAAACACCATGAAAACACTCATTCAACACGCTAATGGTCCCAATTAGTGCCGCTAATTACCCGGAGATCAGATTTACATGACAATCAGGAGCGCTGGTGCTTCAAAGAGGAGGCTGGAAAATAAACTCAAGAAACACCACACACCCACTGTGACTGACGACGGGAAATGAGTGCGTCTGTTCACTTATATGGTATTACCGTGTTTTCTGGACCATTGTAATTTGGTTTCTGATAGAAAGTTTAGTACTTTAAGAGATACAACTTTTTAGATAGATGAGTATATGTGTGACCGGTCCTCGACCCTCTCCGAGCGGGATTCGAACTGACACTTCTCCGACACGCCGGATCGAATCCCGCTCAGAGCGGTTGGAGTAGGACCAGTTATCTGCATTGGATTGATAAACAGACTGATTATTACTTAATTGATTGATTGATTATTGGCTCACACACCTCCACATATGGCACTATCCTGCAGGACAGATCCCCCATCAGTCTTCTCTTGGTCAGCTCGTTGAGGATCACCACAGGCAGGCAGAAGAACAGGACCATGAAGTCCCAGAACGCCAGGCTGGCCAGCGCGCAGTTCCACGTGCTCTTCAGGTAATAATTGTGCCACACGATACACATCAGCGCCAGATTACCCACAATGCCCACGGAGAACACGATGAGCGCCAGCAGCATGACCGCGTAGGCGCTGTACGACTCCTCCGTGAGCGGGTACAGCGGGTTGTGAACGCGCAGCGAGCCGTTGAACGTTCGCGGTGTGGTGAAGAACGCGTCGGGATGAGGGCGCGGGTGTCGGTCTCGCTGTTTGGATCTGGACGCGCGCGGAACTCGCGGACGCTCTTCATCGCTGAGATGGGCGGATAACTCCAGCCTCGAGGATGATGAAGGCTCCGCCAGGCTCTTCTCCATCTCCACCGCGCGTGTACCCGCCTGCAGGGATGCGACAGCTAAAGCCAGCGCGCATAGAAGCCTCCGCATGATGAGAGAGAGGAGCAGATCTGGAGGAGGAAGGATGTGCTGCGGGTGAGCGAGAGCTTCAGTCTGGGCATCTCCTCAAGTCCTGCTCCTCTAGTTCCTCACCAACTTCTGGAGTGAATTAATGAAGGACCCCAGAGGAAAACCTGCCCCCTCGTGGACAGTAAACACACTGGGGACCACAGCTAGTGTCAGGGGACTGTGGCTCTTTCACAGATGCTTCAGGAATGCTTGGAGGGGGTCAGGGGTCAGTGCTGGGACCATTGTTGTTTCATTTATATATAAATAATGTATGGGAGGTGTCAAATACGCTCGAAACTATTTTATTTGCTTAATTTGCTCTGGGGAAAATTTGGATCAACTCTTGGATATAGTGGAAAACGAATTAAAAAAGATGAAGAGTTGGTTTGATGTAAATAAACTAACACTGAACTTAAGCAAAACTAAATTCTTCATCTTCGGTAATCGTTTAACAAACATACATAAGAAACTTGCGATAAATGACATAGAAAAAGTAAAAGAATTTAAATTTTTGGGAGTAATAATTGATGAAAAATGATGTTGGAAGCCACACGTACATTATATTAAGGCCAAAATATCTAGATCAATTGCAATACTTTATAAAACTAAATATATATTAAATCAACGCTCATTGTACACGTTGTATTGTTCCTTCATACTTTCATATATTAATTATTGTTTGGAGGTGTGGGGACACACATACAGAACGAACACTAAATCTATATTCATACTTCAAAACAGAGCATTAAGAATTAAATAAAACTACTTATAGAGCACCAACTAACACTTTCATCAAAATAAAACACTCAAATTCAGAGATTTGGGAGAACTGGACTAGAAAAGTTTTGAACTTCTTCCTACTCCTTTCTGAACATGGGAAATTGTTTAGTTTTTTCTTTTGAAGGACTTAATTATTTATAATAATTTTGGAAGTGTGTATAGAGAAGTGTATGTTCTTTTTTATTTGGTATTTTTAATTATATTGTAAGTATGTAGGTATGTATGATTTAGGTACATATATATTTTCTCCTGATATTATATTACTTTTTTTTTTTTTTTTTTACATGTTCAAAAAAAAAAGAGCACAACAATGAGTTTGAGTCCAGATTCCCCAGATCTCAATCCAATCGAGCATCTGTGGGAGGAGCTGAACACACAAGTCCGATCCATGGAGGCCCCGCCTCGCAACTTACAGGACTTAAAGGATCTGCTGCTAACATCTTGGTGCCAGATCCCACAGCTCACCTTCAGGGGTCTAGAGGAGGCCATCAGTGACGGGTCATAATGTCACAATATTAGGTCATAATGTTATGCCTGATCGGTGAATATCAATGTGATTCAGAGATGAGCACTAATGTTGTCCACCAGAGGGAGCCGCAGGAAAGCAAATCAGTTTAAAGACAATAGTTCAATATATTCACTATAGTTTCACAGAGTTTAATAAAGCACGATATAATACGTTTGCGAACACTTACAGAACATTAATGTTTAATCGTAATAATATTGAGAACATATTTGTCAAGTTACAGACACGACTGGATGTGTCCAGTTGAAGAAGAGACGCATATTATTAGTCTATTTTAGTACAGTAGGGTGAATGCGGGTAAAGTGGGCCATTGAAGTTTGATTGACCCATTTAAACTGTTTAGAGAAAACAGTTGTTTACCATTTTAAACGTTCCTCTAATTATTTGTCACGTGTTATAGCCCCATTATTATTATGTAATAGAGTTCATCTTCATCTAATTCAGATTTCATCAAATCTTCTGTTGTTTTGAGTGAACTGATTCATTCTTCTCAAGGTTTGTTTGCTAACGTGTTAATAAATCATGTGTTTTTAATGAATATGCAGGATAAATGGTGTCTCCTCAAACGTTCAGTTAATGATTATCTTCAGAATAAACGAATGATATTCATGTCAAATATGCAGAGCATACTATATAAAGCGACCGCATACAGACAGCGCAGCTGAGACCGCATCGATCACATGGTTTTATAGGGAATTGTAATCAGGCGCTGGAAAGAGTACCTATTAAAAGCAATCGCTCGGGTCCTAAAGGAGACCTGATTAAGGGGGGGGCCCAATTTGTCCCACTTCCGGCCATTGCTGGATCCCAAATGGCACCTAAACCCTCACCGACTTCCTCTGAGTCCACACTTCCGTGAGGTAATGCCGCTTTGACTGCTGGGTAAAGTCCTCTGGGTTGGCAAAACCATAGATGTCCATAATAAAGGCTCGATGTCTTACGGCGGAGTCTCTAACGTCATCAGCGGCGGCCATCTTGTCACCGGCGGCCATCTTGTACCTGATGTAAGGCGAGTGATCTGAACACAAACTCTCATCTCGCTGAAATCTGGACGGATTTACAAATGGTTTGGCTTCTTACAAACGTAATTAATGTGGTTATAATTCTGGATGCTTGAACATCATAAGTGTGCAGTGTCATAACTACATCTCTGACGTTTATTACAAACCAAACAGTTTGAAAATCGGTAGAAAATTGAGCAAGTTATGGTTATTTAAAAAGTGCAAGCACCATTAAAACACAATGAGTGAGCGAGCTGACTGTGACAAGATGGCCGCCAGGTGCGGACGCCGACCTCCATTGGCCAGCAGACCAACGGACGAGACATCTAGCCTTTATTATGTACAGTTTTATTACCCGTACAGTTAATGCGAGGTCACAGTAAAATACCGTACATTGGGCCTCATTCATGAAACGTTCGTAAATATATGAACAAATTTGGAGTAATTTGTGCGTAAAATGAACATTTACAAAAACTCTCCTCTGGATTCACAAACGCTGCGTACACCACGGATTCGAGAGTTAAACGTGTGTGTATTAATGAGTCGACACATTCGTAAACAGGACGCACGTGCTCATTCATAATTAGCATAATCCCACCCATGAGTTACAACTGCCAATGACGTGTCCAGGAACGCTGTGGGATCTTCTGGACTTCCTTCCCAGGTTTGGCTCCAGTATTTTGCATAAATGCTAAAGAGACTAACTGACCATAGGCCTAGCAATACATATTCAATCATCATGTGTCCATCAAAGCATTATAGCCATCTAAAACACGCCTGTGCTCTTCTGAACACGGCCAGCTGGTGGCGCTAGAGAGCTTTGCTAGCAGTGTTTTTCCAGCTGAGATGCTTTGATTGCTACACTCTAAAAAATATATATTTAAAAAGTAAGTTAGCCGGTTGCCTGAACAATTTTGAGTTCATTGAAATTAAAAATTTGAGTTAATACAATGAACATTAGAGAATATTTATTATTATTAAAATATTTTGTAAGCGTATTGCGTAATTGTGTTTTAACATGCCGAATTGTGCTATTTTCATGATTTATCACAACATTTTTTATTTATGTGGTTCAGATACAATAATATTTTGAGTTTCTATGTATTAAACCAATTTCCTTCATTGTATTAACTCAAATTTTTAATTTCAATGAACTCAAAATTTATACACCGTGTGTGTCATGACGGGTTTATTTAAACACACATGAAATAATCAAGACATCACTAACAGGTTCAGTGGAATATAATGAATATGCTAATATAATAAATATATAACGGCTAATATAATGAATATACAGGTGCGGGTCATATAATTAGAATATCATCATAAAGTTGATTTATTTCACTAATTCCATTCAAAAAGTGAAACTTGTATATTATATTCATTCATTACACACAGACTGATATATTTCAAATGTTCATTTCTTTAATTTTGATGATTATAACTGACAACTAAGGAAAATCCCAAATTCAGTATCTCAGAAAATGAGAATATTACTTGAGACCAACACAAAGAAAGGGTTTTTAGAGATGTTGGCCAACTGAAGAGTGTGAGCATGTGCAGCACTCAATGCTTTAGCTGCGGCTGGTTCTGCCTGAATTACTGCAGTGATGCGGCGTGGCATGAGTCCATCAGTCTGTGGCTCTGCTCAGGTGTTCTGAGAGCCCAGCTCTGATAGGGGCCTTCAGCTCTTCTGCATTGTTGGGTCTGGCAGAGATTCTCTATGGGGTTAAGGTCAGGCGAGTTTGCTGGCCAATCAGGAACAGGGATACCATGGTCCTTAAACAGGCACTGGTGGCTTTGGCTCTGTGTGCAGGTGCCCAGTCCTGTTGGAAAATGAAATCTGCATCTCCATAAAGTTGGTCAGCAGCAGGAAGCATGAAGTGCTCTAAAACTTCCTGGTATACAGCTGCGTTGACCTCTGACCTCAGAAAACACAGTGGACCAACACCAGCAGATGACATGGCACCCCAAACCATCCCTGACTGTGGGAACTTTACACTGGAGCTCAAGCAGCGTGGATTGAGTGCCTCTCCTCTCCTCCTCCAGACTCTGGGACCCTGATTGACTTTCATCAGTCCAGTCCTTTTTGTCTTTAGCCGAGGCGAGACGCTTCTGACGCTTCTGTTGTTCAAGAGTGTGACAGCTGAAACCCATGTCTCGCATACGTCTGTGTGTAGTGGTTCTTGAAGCACTGACTCCAGCTCCAGTCCACTCTTTGTGAATCTCCCCCACATTTTTGAATGGGTTTTGTTTCACAATCCTCTCCAGGGTGCGGTTATCCCTATTGCTTGTACACTTTTTTCTACCACATCTTTTCCTTCCCTTCGCCTCTCTATTAATGTGCTTGGACACAGAGCTCTGGGAACAGCCAGCCTCTTTTGCAATGACCTTTTGTGTCTTGCCCTCCTTGTGCAAGGGGTCAATGGTCATCTTTTGGACAGCTGTCAGGTCAGCAGTCTTCCCCATGATTGTGTGGCCTACAGAACTCGACTGAGAGACCATTAAAGGCCTTTGCAGGTGTTTTGAGTTCATCAGCTGATGAGAGTGTGGCACCAGGTGTCTTCAATATTCAACCTTTTCACAATATTCTAATTTTCTGAGAGACTGAATTTGGGATTTTCCTTAGTTGTCAGTTATAATCATCAAAATTAAAAGAAATGAACATTTGAAATATATCAGTCTGTGTGTAATGAAGGAATATAATATACAAGTTTCACTTTTTGAATGGAATTAGTGAAATAAATCAACTTTATGATGATATTCTAATTATATGACCAGTACCGTATAACGGCTAATATAATGAATAGGCTAATATAGTGCACATATTCAGTGAAAGAGTTGATTTCTCTAGTGAACTCACAGCTGTGGACACTGAAGGACTGCCTGAGGTCATGTGATGCTGCGTGACATTGTTAACAATCTGGTCATGATACGTGACAGTAAGTTGTAATGTATCCTCAACACACCAACAGATGGTCATTCTTTAGGAACAGATGATCGCGTTCACCCGCGTCGCGTGGCCGCTTGAACTGTAATCAGTCGCGCCACATTAAAGAACGTCAAGACGGCATATCGTTTGAATTTCGTGATAAAATGGACTGAACACTGCATATGTTCATGTGGGAACTCGGATTGAAGTGTGTTCCGCGCTTAACTTCGACTGTTAACTGTTAAAGACTGCATTCGGAAACCCAGGGCCGGCCCAAGCCCTTATGGGGCCCTAAGCAGAATTTAATTTGAGGGCCCCTCGGTGCCACCAATACGATTGACTATTGTCAATTCTTGGTCATTCGTACACCCAGTATATCAATGTTAGTAGCTGTAGCTGTGTTGCTTTCATCATGTCTGCCTGTCATGTTTTACCCTTACACAGTTTGTAATTGTAACAGTAGCAAACCCACAAGAGTGCTCAGGTGTTAATATTCAAAGCCTTACAGTTCAGACTGGGGTATGTACTTTTCTTTTTTTTAAGTAGCCTAGTCTCTTATGCTGAATATGCTCACTTTTCCCCAGGATTCTATGATGAATAGAAGGTTCAAAAGGACAGCATTTCTCTGAAATAGAGAGCTTTCAAAGAATCCTAAAAATATTGTAATATAAAAACTGATAATCATAAATGTGTGTTGAGCATCAAATCCTCATATGAGAGTGATCAGTGAAGGATCATGTGACACTGAAGACTGGAGTAATGAAGATAAATTCAGCTCTGATCACAGGAATAAATTACACTTCACTGTATGTTCACATAGAAAACAGCTGTTTTACATTATAATAATATTTCACAATATTACTGTTTTTTGATCAAATAAATGCAGCCTTGATGAGCAGAAGAGACTTCTTTTAAAAACAAGAAATGCTGATTTCTTTCAAACATTAAACAGAGCTTTTATTTTGGCGAAAATAAAATATTTTGTTTGCATTCCATTCGACTGTGTAGAAAGAACCTTTTTAAATTTCTAAATAAAAACTTCCAAAATGTAGGCTAATTCCAAGGGGACGATATAGCACTTGCAGAAAAACATCTACTGAGAAACTGGAAGCTCTGCTGTAGCTACTCCAAGACCTGCAGAACATCAGACAAGATATTCGCACTAGGGGTGTAACGATACACTCGTGTCACGATTCGATATGTATCCCGATACTGAACTCACGATTCGATATGTATCCCGATACTGAACTCACGATTCGATATGTATCCGATACTGAACTCACGATTCGATATGTATCCCGATACTGAACTCACGATTCGATATGTATCCGATACTGAACTCACGATTCGATATGTATCCGATACTGAACTCACGATTCGATATGTATCCGATACTGAACTCACGATTCGATATGTATCCGATACTGAACTCACGATTCGATATGTATCCTGAAACTGAACTCACGATTCGATATGTATCCGATACTGAACTCACGATTCGATATGTATCCCGATACTGAACTCACGATTCGATATGTATCCCGATACTGAACTCACGATTCGATATGTATCCGATACTGAACTCACGATTCGATATGTATCCCGATACTGAACTCACGATTCGATATGTATCCCGATACTGAACTCACGATTCGATATGTATCCCGATACTGAACTCACGATTCGATATGTATCCCGATACTGAACTCACGATTCGATATGTATCCCGATACTGAACTCACGATTCGATATGTATCCGATACTGAACTCACGATTCGATATGTATCCGATACTGAACTCACGATTCGATATGTATCCTGAAACTGAACTCACGATTCGATATGTATCCGATACTGAACTCACGATTCGATATGTATCCCGATACTGAACTCACGATTCGATATGTATCCCGATACTGAACTCACGATTCGATATGTATCCCGATACTGAACTCACGATTCGATATGTATCCCGATACTGAACTCACGATTCGATATGTATCCGATACTGAACTCACGATTCGATATGTATCCCGATACTGAACTCACGATTCGATATGTATCCCGATACTGAACTCACGATTCGATATGTATCCGATACTGAACTCACGATTCGATATGTATCCGATACTGAACTCACGATTCGATATGTATCCGATACTGAACTCACGATTCGATATGTATCCGATACTGAACTCACGATTCGATATGTATCCGATACTGAACTCACGATTCGATATGTATCCGATACTGAACTCACGATTCGATATGTATCCGAAACTGAACTCACGATTCGACATGTATCCGAAACTGAACTCACGATTCGACATGTATCCGATACTGAACTCACGATTCGACATGTATCCGATACTGAACTCACGATTCGACATGTATCCGATACTGAACTCACGATTCGACATGTATCCGATACTGAACTCACGATTCGATATGTATCCCGATACTGAACTCACGATTCGATATGTATCCGATACTGAACTCACGATTCGATATGTATCCGATACTGAACTCACGATTCGATATGTATCCGATACTGAACTCACGATTCGATATGTATCCCGATACTGAACTCACGATTCGATATGTATCCGAAACTGAACTCACGATTCGATATGTATCCCGATACTGAACTCACGATTCGATATGTATCCCGATACTGAACTCACGATTCGATATGTATCCCGATACTGAACTCACGATTCGATATGTATCCCGATACTGAACTCACGATTCGATATGTATCCGATACTGAACTCACGATTCGATATGTATCCGAAACTGAACTCACGATTCGATATGTATCCGATACTGAACTCACGATTCGATATGTATCCCGATACTGAACTCACGATTCGATATGTATCCGAAACTGAACTCACGATTCGATATGTATCCCGATACTGAACTCACGATTCGATATGTATCCCGATACTGAACTCACGATTCGATATGTATCCGATACTGAACTCACGATTCGATATGTAGCCAAAATAAAGAGTTTTTTTATTTTATTTTGTACTTTTTTTATTATTATTATTATTATTAGTGTATTATTATCAGGACCCAACAAATATTTCCCCATTGCATTATTATACATTAAATTCAACATTATATATAGTTGCTTAATGTAATAATGTCACTGCAACTCCGTAAACTTTTCATTTTTTCCCTCTCGCGTTCAATGCAAGCTCTCCTTGCTCGCTATGTCCCTCCTCTCCCGCTATTAATGCACTATACATATAGAATAAACCATCTAAAATGCTTTGAATAATCATGCTAGTTAAACTAAATGTGATCTGGTGTGTGTGGCGTTCCGGCAGCGCGTGTGCTTCAGATGATCAATGCAATCAGTCACAGTTCTCCTCACAAGAAAGCGTGTCATAATGACCACTCGAACTGTAAATGTTTAGCTCATCCAAGAATTTTAATTCTGCATTTACTCCCTCTCATGTTGTTTTCGCCTTCATTTGAACGTCCGTGTTTACTAAATCCATCCATTCATAAAAAGGTTACCAGGCAACTGACGAGTAGTACGTTTTAGCGCCTTGCACTTTGGACTTTGACCCCTGGCTAACACTGGCTAGTGTCCGGCCGATGGCGCCGCGAGCTCGTCAGAATCAATGCATGCATATATTAGAAGACTTGCCATTTAGTGATTTCAATAATCATAAAATAACATACAACAAAAAGTCATTTAATGTGCTCTTGGGGGCCCCCTGGTGGCCAAGGGGCCCTAAGCAGCCACTTAGTTCACTTATGCCTTGGGCCGGCTCTGCGGAAACCGTTCGGTACGAATACGTGTACCGCTACACCTCTAGTTACTATCTCATTTTGAAGAGTATTACTGAATATAACGAATGCAGTAAAAGCTGTATTAACTTCTCCATTATTGTTGTTCAGTCGGTGTGCAAGTGCAATTATTGGTCGGTGTAGTTTTTGTCCCACCCCTCCTCCACTGTGATTGGACGGCCGGGTAAAAAGTGACAGTGACGAGCGCTGTCTATAACCCCACGCTGGACAGTATAAAAATAAAGGCACTGGCTGCCCAAATTTCATCCATCCAATCCCATCCACCCATCCATCCACCCTATTACATCCATCCAATCCCATCCACCCATCCATCCATCCAATCCAATCCAATCCCATCCATCCACCCCTATCCACCCTATCCATCCATTCCATCCATCCGTCCATCCATCCACCCTATCCATTCATCCACCCATCCATCCGTCCATCATCCATCCAATCCCATCCATCCATCCACCCACCCCTATCCACCCTATCCATCATCCATCCCATCCACCTGTCCATCCGTCCAATCCATACATTCATTCATCCATCCATCCATCCATCCCATCCACCCCTATCCACACTATCCATCATCCATCCCATCCACCCATCCATCCCATCCAATCCCATCCCATCCCATCCCATCCATCCACCCCTATCCATCCCATTCATCCACCCTATCCATCATCCATCCCATCCATCCCCCCTATCCATCCATCCAAGTTTGGGGGGTTTTTTGAAAGAAAAAACAAGTCCCATAAAGAACACATAAAGAACACATAAAGAACACATAAAGAACACATAAAGAACACATAAAGAACACATAAAGAACACATAAAGAACACATAAAGAACACATAAAGAACACATAAAGAACCTAAAGTCATTGGTCATGACCTCAGTATTTCTTCACCCTCTTCACACACAATAATTATGTTGCAACACAAACACGCTGATAAAATTTCATACAATTAGAACGAAAAATCCCAGTCTTTCTTCATCTGTTGATTGAACTATTTCTGTCCTCTGTGTTCTTGAAATAACCTCAGTGACGTGTGGGAGAGGCATTGTTCGTCTGTCATTGGGCAATGCGGTATCGGGTTCACAAACACCGGACAGGGTTAGTTACAGTGAGCCTCTACAAGCAGCAGATTCTGGAGAACCATGTGCAGAACCAGACGGACTGAAACCAGTCGAGCGCTGAGTGAGCTATTCTGCAGAATCGGAGGTTTGATGATTCAGTCCACACATGGCAAGAGTTTCTCTCGCACTCAGCACAAAAGTGCAACTCAAACTATTAAAAATCGTTTCCATTAAATAAAGCTGCACTAATGTATGAATATTACATGTCACTGCTTCATATGGCAGTAGTCCAGTGATTCTGTTCATCGCCACTAGAGGTCAGTAAAGCATCATAAGCCACAGTTCAACACGAGGTGCTCAAACACCACCCGAACACCACCTGAACCACCCGAACACCACCCGAACACCACCTGAACCACCCGAACACCACCTGAACCACCCGAACACCACCCGAACACCACCTGAACCACCCGAACACCATCCGAACCACCATCCGAACACCACCTGAACCACCCGAACACCACCCGAACCACCCGAACACCACCTGAACCACCCGAACACCATCCGAACACCACCCGAACACCATCCGAACCACCATCCGAACACCACCCGAACAACCCGAACACCACCCAAACACCACCTGAACCACCCGAACACCATCCGAACACCACCCGAACCACCCGAACACCACCTGAACCACCCGAACACCACCCGAACCACCCGAACACCACCTGAACCACCCGAACACCATCCGAACACCACCTGAACCATCCGAACACCACCCGAACCACCCGAACACCATCCGAACACCACCCGAACCACCTGAACCACCCGAACACCACCCGAACACCACCTGAACCACCCGAACACCACCTGAACCACCCGAACACCAACTGAACCATCTGAACATCACATGAACACCTTCTGAACACCTCCTGAACACCACATGAACTCCATCTGAACACCACCCAAACACCACATGAACTCCATCTGAACACCACCTGAACACCACCCGAACTCCATCTGAACACCACATGAACTCCACCCGAACTCCATCTGAACACCACCCGAACACCACATGAACTCCATCTGAACACCACCCGAACGCCACATGAACTCCATCTGAACACCACCCGAACTCCATCTGAACACCACCCGAACTCCATCTGAACACCACCCGAACACCATCTGAACACCACCCGAACACCATCTGAACTCCACCCGAGGTGGTCCGTCCATCTCATTCCTGACCGGATCTGTGCTGTGCTCTTCATGAGTGATGTGCTTAGATTCCCAAAGGGTTTTCAGACGGTGTGTGTCGGTGGGCCTGAGGTGTGTGTCGGTGGGCCTGAGGTGTGTGTCGGTGGGCCTGAGGTGTGTGTCGGTGGGCCTGAGGTGTGTGTCGGTGGCCGGAGATGAAGTGTCGCCCCGTTTCTGACCCGACGGGCCTCAGACAGAGAACATGATAACCCTGAGACCGAGAGCTGAGGTGAAACTGTGTCAGACATGTGTGTGTGTGTGTGTGTGTGTGTGTGTCAGTCATTGTGTTTGTGAGAGTCGAGCTGCTATTGTCAAACCAACTGCTTTCATTCTTGTGTTCAGGCTCGACCGGACGCGCCAGTTCTCGCAGTTTCTCTGCATTAGATCAGGCTTACGGTCCGTGTGCTGAACTCATGCCAGCAGAGGAGGAGGAGGAGGAGGAGGAGGAGGAGGAGGAGGAGGAGGAGGAGGATGCACTGACACTCACTCCCTCAGGATATATAGCATTACATTCATTACTCAAATCAAATCCATGTTTCTGAACTGAGCAATCAGAGATTTGCAGGATCAGTGCTGTCCAACGTTAAAAAAACGGTTGCTATTCAGTTGCTAAGGTGTTCTGAATGATTGTGAATCTTTCAGGGTGGTCTGAATGGTTGCCAAGATGCTACCATGCGGTTACTAAGGTCTTTAGACTGGTTGCCAGGGCATTGCTATGCAGTTACTATGACTTCTTAATGGTACTAAGCATGTTGATATGAATTTGCTAAATATGCTGAGTGGTAGTTGACATGTTGCTATGCAGTTTCTAGGGCATCTGAGTGGTTGCCAGGGCGTTGCTGTGCAGTTACAAAGGCATTCTGAGTGGTAGTTGGCATGTTGCTATGCAGTTTCTAGGGCATCTGAGTGGTTGCCAGGGCATGGCTGTGCAGTTACAAAGGCATTCTGAGTGGTAGTTGACATGTTGCTATGCAGTTTCTAGGGCATCTGAGTGGTTGCCAGGGAGTTGCTGTGCAGTTACAAAGGCATTCTGAGTGGTAGTTGGCATGTTGCTATGCAGTTTCTAGGGCATCTGAGTGGTTGCCAGGGAGTTGCTGTGCAGTTACAAAGGCATTCTGAGTGGTAGTTGGCATGTTGCTATGCAGTTTCTAGGGCATCTGAGTGGTTGCCAGGGAGTTGCTGTGCAGTTACAAAGGCGTTCTGAGTGGTTGTTGACATGTTGCTATGCAGTTTCTAGGGCATCTGAGTGGTTGCCAGGGCGTTGCTGTGCAGTTACAAAGGCATTCTGAGTGGTAGTTGGCATGTTGCTATGCAGTTTCTAGGGCATCTGAGTGGTTGCCAGGGCATGGCTGTGCAGTTACAAAGGCATTCTGAGTGGTAGTTGACATGTTGCTATGCAGTTTCTAGGGCATCTGAGTGGTTGCCAGGGCGTTGCTGTGCAGTTACAAAGGCATTCTGAGTGGTAGTTGACATGTTGCTATGCAGTTTCTAGGGCATCTGAGTGGTTGCCAGGCTGTTGCTGTGCAGTTACAAAGGCATTCTGAGTGGTAGTTGGCATGTTGCTATGCAGTTTCTAGGGCATCTGAGTGGTTGCCAGGGCGTTGCTGTGCAGTTGCTTGAAAATGTTTTCATTACTGAACACAATTTTTTGTGTTGTGGCAAATTACAATAATCTAGCATGTCATTAAGATGTGTGTGTGCTTTCTTCTAATGAAGTGAATGAGATGATTAACTCTGTCTGAATGTGATGTGACTGCGGTGTAAGAAGTGAAACGCGTGACCTCTGACCCTTTAATGAGTCGCTGGTTTAATGGAGTGCAGTCATTCTTCATACCTGAAGTCGATGTGTCGTTTCCTGGCAGGAGAGTGAGCACGCCAGTTAAACCCGTCTCACCCGCAGCGGGAACAGCCTCGGATTATCTGACCACACACACACCAGATCGACCCGTGCTCGAGTCAAGCCCAAACACTCATCTCACCCGGTCGGTTCTCCTCTTCTGTTGTGTTTGAATCTTCAACTCTACATCTATTGATTCAGCATTTTAACGTGATTTAAGATTTCATAAATAAAGTGTGTCACAGTTACATAAGCTGGCTGGGGTGTTATTTAATCACAGACACTGATACATGTCGTTCGGTCGCTGCAGACACACACACACACACACACACACACACACACACACACACACACACACACACACACACACACACACACTGTTTCCTGAAAATAAAGAATGTAGAGCTGATTCTTTAGTCTCACTGAAGTCTTGAATCTCTGCCATGTTTACTCAAGAGTCGCAGACAAAGAATGAGGTTTCAGGCATTATTGATTTGGCATAAACATTAATGCATTTTATCATGTTATACTTTATATATACTAAATATAAATCACATACTGTGTGTGTGTGTGTGTGTGTGTGTGTGTGTGTGTGTGTGTTCATCCGTCAGAGGAGTGTCGCTCAGTGCCGCTTTAATATCGTCTTCATCACTTTAATTTAGAATTTGTCTAATTATTTTTAAGGTTAATATATTCAGTGCATTAAATATCTTATCTTTAACTATAACAATGAGAAAATATTTGTTACAAAATGTTTGTTAGCATTAGCCGTTCGTTGTTTGTTCATTGTATATCACATCCATAAATAATATAAACCTGCAACTTTTGATTTGAATAATGAGTTCATGTTCACTAATGAACGGTATAAAGTGTGTTTTACTTGAGCTGTGTTTCTGTTGATTGCTAGTATCATTTAAAATGTGTTTTTCTCAGTAACTGCAGTGCATTGTGGGATTGAGCCTGTGACGCAGTAATGATTTGATGATTCAGTGTGAAGATCGAACACCTCATGCTTTGATTCGGCTTCAGTTTTAATTCAAACTAATTATTTTAATGAGATAATAGCAGTTGGATTGTAACGTGAGCACACACACACACACACACACACACACACACACACACACACACACACACACACACACACACACACACACACACACACACACACACACACATGTACCTGTTGAACAGGTGTATTTGGCATCGCTCCAGTATCTCAGTCCTTTACTGGAAATGGTGCGCGCGCTGCCCGTAAACCGAGCCCTGTGGGCGGGGCCTGCGCTGTGATTGGCTGCGCGTGATGTCAGCGCTTGGCCTCATTCAGGTTCAGTAATTAACCCTCAGAATCATTAAACTGCAGCTTTCGCTCTCCCACAGGACAAACATTGATCATCTGAAGCTCACACACACACATCCACTGAGATGTTTTGATCGGTGTGTTTATGATCCTGATTACCGGCAGTGTGTGTGTGTGTTTACTGTGTTCATAACCCGTGTTTAGTGTTTCTTTTCATAAAAACACATTCTAACACACACTATCTGTTCTACTCAATCACAATAGTGTATTGTGTTCACATATTGTTTGTGATTCCTGCAGGATTGTTGATGTGTGCATCCGTTCATCTTTTTTTGTCTAATATTACCCACAATTCCTTGCACTAGAGCCGCTTTTTGTCCAATATTACCCACAATTCCTTGCACTAGAGCCGCTTTTGACTTCTCGTCATTCTCAACTTTTTTAGATTTAAGTTTTCAAACCTAAACCTTACATAATTAAAGCTGAATTAATGTAATGCGCTAACACAACACAAACGCATTAAAACAAAATACAAAATACATTAAAATAAAATACAAGATCACATTTATTTTGAGTAAAAAATACTTTAGTTTAGTAAAAAAATTTAGATAGCTTAACTTGATGTAATAAAATATTTAAAAATGAAATAAATTAAAACTATGTAGAATGAAAACAGAAAATATTACATTAATTCAAAATATTAATACAAACTTTAATAGTCATAAAAAACCTAATAAAAATGACAAACTCTCAAAAAAATGACAATAAATTACAGAAACTCACCAAAAATGACAAGAAATCTAAAACATTGACAGACATTCTAAAAAATGAAAAACTCTCCAAAAAACCTTTAAAAAATGACAAAAACTGTCTAAAAAATCTCAAAAAATTCTCAAAAATGACAAACCTCAGATGACAAAAAATCTCCAGAAAATAAAAAAAAGACAAATACTGACAAAAACTCACCAAAAATGAAAAGAAATAAAAAAAATTGACAGACATTCTAAAAAAACCTCCAAAAAATGACAACTCTCCAAAATATCTAAAAAAAAGACAAAAAAATCTAAAATAAAATCTAAAAAAATGACAAAAACTCTCCAAAAAATGACAACAATTCTCAAAAAAGACAAAAAAATTACAAAAAAAGGACAAACTCTCAAAAAATCTAAAAAAAAAGACATAAATTCTCCAAAAAATTGCAAACAATTGCAATAACTCTCCAAAAAAGACAAGAAAATCTGAAAAAATGACAAACTCTCCCAAAAATTTTTTTTTTTTACAAAAACTCTCCCAAAAATACAAACACTTTAACTAACATTTAAATGAAACCAGAATATATAAAAAAGAATTCAAAATATGAATCCACTCTCTAATAGTAATTAATCCTGATAAGGGGAGTGAAATGCTGAAATAAAGCAGATCTGGGTGTTAACACACACGTTCACTGTAGATTAGCATTATGCTAACTGTAGCGCTGCCTCATCATGGGAAGGGTAATAAACCAACACTCATATCTTAGCCAAACAGTTTGATGGAAACAATATCAGTGTGCCGCCCAGCCATCGATTACCCAGCATGCCCTGCTGTGAGTGTTTACCGCATGCTCTCACGTGTATCATGAACTTTATCTGAATGATAAAGCCGTTTTATTGTAAATTATGTGTGTCAGCCGCCCCGCCCGTGTTTACCGCTCGCTTCCACAGAAATCACACTCGTGACCTTTGACCTCGTTCCGTCCGAATCTAGCGCATCAGGACAACCGCTGAGTGCGCTAAAGTGTTTTGCTAATCAGCGGTGGTGTGTTTGGATGATAAAGACTTACAGTCAGTGAGACGATCAGAGAGCACACACACACACACACACACACGTCTGGTTACTGGAACTGACCTCAATTACTTAACGACTCTGTGACTGTGTAACCCACACACACACTAACACACATGCCCGCTCACGGTAAACTGTAGCATTAGCAGGATGCTAGCTGCGCCGTGTGATGATGTTTAACGGCTACTAAGAATATTCGCTATTTTGAATATTCAAATAATGAGCCAATGAAGAGATGATTCAGACGCAATGCATTGTGGGATACAGCGAATCATGCACACAAACATGCACTTACTGTGAGAAATGTGGTTGCTAGGGTCTTGCTTTGTGGTTGCTAGGGTGCACGTTTTTTGTAAGAGACGTGTCATTGACTGAACGTTAGGACAAATGTTTGTGTGTGTGTGTGTGTGTGTGTGCGCTGGGCTGGGCTGGGCTGAAGTGGGTCAGTGGTTTTGGTCATAAATCATAAATCATATCACAGATTAATCTTTACAGACGCACACGTGACTGGAGAATAAACACACACTCTTTGAGCAGAACATCAGAGTGTGTGTGTGTGTGTGTGTGTGTGTGTGTGTGTGTGTGTGTGTGTGTGTGTGTGTGTGTGTGTGTGTGTGTGTGTGTGTGTGTGTGTGTGAGTTTGTGAGTGTGTGTGTGTGTGTGTGTGTGGTGCTGGTCTAAAGCCTCTGGTCTAAAGCCGCTGGTCTAAAGCCGCTGGCCTAAAGCCGCTGGCCTAAAGCCGCTGGTCTAAAGCCTCTGGTCTAAAGCCTCTGGTCTAAAGCCTCTGGTCTAAAGCCTCTGGTCTAAAGCCGCTGGTCTAAAGCCGCTGGTCTAAAGCCGCTGGTCTAAAGTCGTTGGTCTAAAGCCGCTGGTCTAAAGCCGCTGGTCTAAAGCCGCTGGTCTAAAGCCGCTGGTCTAAAGCCTCTGGTCTAAAGCCGCTGGTCTAAAGCCGCTGGTCTAAAGCCGCTGGTCTAAAGCCTCTGGTCTAAAGCCGCTGGTCTAAAGCCTCTGGTCTAAAGCCGCTGGTCTAAAGCCGCTGGTCTAAAGCCTCTGGTCTAAAGCCGCTGGTCTAAAGCCTCTGGTCTAAAGCCTCTGGTCTAAAGCCTCTGGTCTAAAGCCTCTGGTCTAAAGCCGCTGGTCTAAAGCCGCTGGTCTAAAGCCGCTGGTCTAAAGCCTCTGGTCTAAAGCCGTTGGTCTAAAGCCGCTGGTCTAAAGCCGCTGGTCTAAAGCCTCTGGTCTAAAGCCGCTGGTCTAAAGCCGCTGGTCTAAAGCCGCTGGCCTAAAGCCTCTGGTCTAAAGCCGCTGGTCTAAAGCCGTTGGTCTAAAGCCTCTGGTCTAAAGCCTCTGGTCTAAAGCCTCTGGTCTAAAGCCGCTGGTCTAAAGCCTCTGGTCTAAAGCCGCTGGTCTAAAGCCGCTGGTCTAAAGCCGCTGGTCTAAAGCCTCTGGTCTAAAGCCGCTGGTCTAAAGCCGCTGGTCTAAAGCCGCTGGTCTAAAGCCGTTGGTCTAAAGCCTCTGGTCTAAAGCCTCTGGTCTAAAGCCTCTGGTCTAAAGCCTCTGGTCTAAAGCCTCTGGTCTAAAGCCTCTGGTCTAAAGCCGCTGGTCTAAAGCCTCTGTAAAGCTGCTGGTCTAAAGCCGCTGG
>CM042263.1:38422712-38435212 GCA_023566225.1 Romanogobio albipinnatus
AATCAGTGAGTCGATTCAGCGGTTTGGAGCGTTATGAATCAGTGAGTCGATTCAGCGGTTTGAAGTGTTATGAATCAGTGAGTCGATTCAGCGGTTTGGAGCGTTATGAATCAGTGAGTCGATTCAGCGGTTTGGAGCGTTATGAATCAGTGAGTCGATTCAGCGGTTTGGAGCGTTATGAATCAGTGAGTCGATTCAGCGGTTTGAAGTGTTATGAATCAGTGAGTCGATTCAGTGGTTCAAAGCGTTATGAATCAGTGAGTCGATTCAGCGGTTCAGAGCGTTATGAATCAGTGAGTCGATTCAGCGGTTTGAAGCGTTATGAATCAGTGAGTCGATTCAGCGGTTTGGAGCGTTATGAATCAGTGAGTCGATTCAGCGGTTTGGAGCGTTATGAATCAGTGAGTCGATTCAGCGGTTTGGAGCGTTATGAATCAGTGAGTCGATTCAGCGGTTTGAAGTGTTATGAATCAGTGAGTCGATTCAGCGGTTTGGAGCGTTATGAATCAGTGAGTCGATTCAGCGGTTCAGAGCGTTATGAATCAGTGAGTCGATTCAGCGGTTTGAAGCGTTATGAATCAGTGAGTCGATTCAGCGGTTTGAAGCGTTATGAATCAGTGAGTCGATTCAGCGGTTTGAAGCGTTATGAATCAGTGAGTCGATTCAGCGGTTCAGAGCGTTATGAATCAGTGAGTCGATTCAGCGGTTTGGAGCGTTATGAATCAGTGAGTCGATTCAGCGGTTTGAAGCGTTATGAATCAGTGAGTCGATTCAGCGGTTTGAAGCGTTATGAATCAATGAGTCGATTCAGCGGTTTGAAGCGTTATGAATCAGTGAGTCGATTCAGCGGTTTGAAGCGTTATGAATCAGTGAGTCGATTCAGCGGTTTGAAGCGTTATGAATCAGTGAGTCGGTTCAGCGGTTCAGAGCGTTATGAATCAGTGAGTCGATTCAGCGGTTTGGAGCGTTATGAATCAGTGAGTCGATTCAGCGGTTTGAAGCGTTATGAATCAGTGAGTCGATTCAGCGGTTTGAAGCGTTATGAATCAATGAGTCGATTCAGCGGTTTGAAACGTTATGAATCAGTGAGTCGATTCAGCGGTTTGAAGCGTTATGAATCAGTGAGTCGATTCAGCGGTTTGAAGCGTTATGAATCAGTGAGTCGATTCAGCGGTTTGGATCGCCAAAGTCACGTATTTCAGCAGTTTGACACGTGATCCGAATCATGAATCAACTCACTGATTCATAACGCTTTGAAGCTTCATGATGCTGTGTTTTGAAATCGGTCATCACTATATAAGTCGTTATTTAGGGTTTTTTTTGCGCACAATAACTATTCTGGTTGCTTCATAAAGTTACTGTAGAGCCGCTGTAGTGAGATGGACTCTGGATCTTTAGTCTTTAGTGCTTTTATGGGTCTTGAGAGTGAGCAGTGCATTGAGCCAATGGAGGCCTTTCTGAGCATCGGATTCACACTGAAATATCTTCATCTGTGTCTGAAGATGAGCGGAGTCTGACGGGTGTCCAGAGACATGAGGGGACGGCATTCATGACAGAATTTACATTTCTGGGTGAACTGGCCCTTTAAGAGGTTGCACTTTGTGCATTGGAAGCACTCAAATGTCTGTAAAACAGGAAGTTATTTCTTCATTTTTCAGGAGTTGTAGCATATTCCTTTAGTAAAGCTACAGAAATTGTTTGACTCAATGTTTTGTAAATTTTAGCCGTGTGTTTATTAAGGTCTTCAATAAAACAAGATGAGAACTTAAATATTCCAGCACTTTCTGTGATGTGGTGCTTCTATTCTCTTTCTCATCAAACCGCAGTTTTTGCAAGTTCCCGCAATTTCATCGCATAAATATCCCGCATTTTTTAAGAAAACATGCCGCATAATCAAGGATTTTTGCCGCAACAATCACAAAAAAAAACAAATTTTTCTGGAAGGACTGTGTTTTGTTTGTGAAGAATTGTGCAAAATCGTCTGGAGATAGGGAGGTGGTGGGAGGGCAGAGGAGAGAGTTAAACGTTCTGAACAGTGTGTGTGAGTTTGAGGTGTTGTGGATCTTGTTTTGGAAATAAGAAGCTTTACCCCACTGCATCCCACGCTTTGCATTGCACTTGGTGATGTAAGGCTTGGATGAGCTGCTAAAATATTTAAAATATGCTAAAACAACTGGGTGGCACTTATTAAAATATATATCATATTTATAATACATTGAAACAATACAAACATCAGGGATGTATATACAGTACAGATAACACAATGACCAAAATGTTGCACAATTCATTCCTTCACATACTACTTTATTTGTTTAAATGTGTTTTCTGAAGTTACTGCAAACCAAACAAAGAGTTTCTGCTGGAACAAAAGCTGCGGTCACATGAGTCATGAATGATTGGCCTGTGCTGATCGCCTGACGTAAGTGTGCCGGGCGTTTCACTCCATCAATGGCATATATTGACTGGAAATTAAATTATTAACAAACCATCACAAGCCAGAACAGATGAAATCTTACAGCTCTACGCTGGGATCAACACATCTCGCCGTTGAGTTTATTCTCGAGGCGTGTGTGAGATAATAGTGTGTGTGGGCCGGTGATCTACATGGATCTTACTTGGAAGTTGAAGGGGAGAAAGTGGGAAAATCCCTGCATACTTATGCAAATCAGCTCTGTGAGATCACTGTGGGAGAGACAGGATGTGGGCGGAGCTTCACGATGACCAGCAGCTTCACTGTCGTCAGACATGTCGTGCAGGTCCTTTTGGATTTGCGTTATGAGCAAAATCAGAGGATGTAAGAAAATACATACACGTTTTAATTCAAGCACTTTTGCATGAGTCTGATTGAATCATAAACTCTGGTGTTGTTTGGTTTGCTCAGTCATGTGACTGAAGTTTAAATGAATCATTTCAGTTACTGGCCGTGAATTACTCAGGAGAAACACCCGAACACACCAACGATCCCGTCAACGTTAATGAATGCTCATGCTATCCATTCTGAGTAATAGTTCAGTGTAGTTTATACTGTCTTTGTTTCATTTGACTTGGCATAAACATCATATCATAGACACTGACCATCAGAGTTTCTAGAGAACTGTGGAAGAATGTGACGTTACGAGCAAACAAGACTCGACAGGAGTTTGAGAAATGCAGTAAACACACACACACACACACACACACACACACACACACACACACACACACACACACTCTTTTTCTCTCTTATCTGATGCATGTCATCATAAATCATCTTCACAAACACTCAATGCACATGTAGATTCTTTTCAGGCCTTTCAGCAACACTCAAGGGCCCTTCACACCTCGAACATAACTATATTAGTGTCCACATCAGCTGGTGTGGACACTAATATAGTTATCATTATAGTTAACGACTGCACTCCACAGAGACTGCACTACTGTCGGTCACTGAAGCCCTGCGGATAGCTAAAGCTGACTCCAAATCATCAGTCCTCGTCCTGCTCGATCTATCTGCGGCCTTTGACACGGTCAATCATCAGATTCTTCTGTCCACCCTCTCATCACTGGGCATCACAGGGACTCCACTCCTCTGGTTTGAGTCCTATCTCACAGGTCGGTCTTTCAAGGTTGCCTGGAGAGGAGAGGAATCCCAAGCACATCAACTGACCACTGGGGTTCCCCAGGGCTCGGTACTTGGTCCTCTCCTCTTCTCCATCTACACTACTTCATTGGGACCCATCATTCAGGCACATGGCTTCTCATACCACTGCTATGCTGATGACACTCAGCTCTACCTTTCATTTCACCCAAACGACCCAGAATCATTGACATCATTCAAAAGTCAACAAAAAACTCAGCTCTTCCGTGAGCACTTACCCTCATAATTTTGTTGTTTTTATTTTTTTTTATTTTTATTTTACTCTTCCTTCTTCCCTCCCTACTCTAGCCGGTGCTACACTGGTGTGGACACTAGTATAGTTATCGTTATAGTTATTGTCAGCTGGTGTGAACACTAATATAGTTATCGTTATAGTTATCGTCAGCTGGTGTGAACACTAATATAGTTATCGTTATAGTTATCGTCAGCTGGTGTGGACACTAATATAGTTATCGTTATAGTTATCGTCAGCTGGTGTGAACACTAGTATAGTTATCGTTATAGTTATCGTCAGCTGGTGTGGACACTAGTATAGTTATCGTTATAGTTATCGTCAGCTGGTGTGGACACTAATATAGTTATCGTTATAGTTATCGTCAGCTGGTGTGAACACTAATATAGTTATCGTTATAGTTATCGTCAGCTGGTGTGGACACTAGTATAGTTATCGTTATAGTTATCGTCAGCTGGTGTGGACACTAATATAGTTATCGTTATAGTTATCATCAGCTGGTGTGGACACTAATATAGTTATCGTTATAGTTATCGTCTGCTGGTGTGGACACCAATATAGTTATCGTTATAGTTATCGTCAGCTGGTGTGGACACTAATATAGTTATCGTTATAGTTATCATCAGCTGGTGTGGACACTAATATAGTTATCGTTATAGTTATCGTCTGCTGGTGTGGACACCAATATAGTTATCGTTATAGTTATCGTCCGCTGGTGTGGACACTAATATAGTTATCGTTATAGTTATCATCAGCTGGTGTGGACACTAATATAGTTATCGTTATAGTTATCGTCAGCTGGTGTGGACACTAATATAGTTATCGTAATAGTTATCGTCAGCTGGTGTGGACACTAATATAGTTATCGTTATAGTTATCGTCAGCTGGTGTGGACACTAATATAGTTATCGTTATAGTTATCATCAGCTGGTGTGGACACTAATATAGTTATCGTTATAGTTATCGTCAGCTGGTGTGGACACTAATATAGTTATCGTTATAGTTATCGTCAGCTGGTGTGGACACTAATATAGTTATCGTTATAGTTATCGTCAGCTGGTGTGGACACTAATATAGTTATCGTTATAGTTATCGTCTGCTGGTGTGGACACCAATATAGTTATCGTTATAGTTATCGTCCGCTGGTGTGGACACTAATATAGTTATCGTTATAGTTATCATCAGCTGGTGTGGACACTAATATAGTTATCGTTATAGTTATCGTCAGCTGGTGTGGACACTAATATAGTTATCGTAATAGTTATCGTCAGCTGGTGTGGACACTAATATAGTTATCGTTATAGTTATCGTCAGCTGGTGTGGACACTAATATAGTTATCGTTATAGTTATCATCAGCTGGTGTGGACACTAATATAGTTATCGTTATAGTTATCGTCTGCTGGTGTGGACACCAATATAGTTATCGTTATAGTTATCGTCCGCTGGTGTGGACACTAATATAGTTATCGTTATAGTTATCATCAGCTGGTGTGGACACTAATATAGTTATCGTTATAGTTATCGTCAGCTGGTGTGGACACTAATATAGTTATCGTAATAGTTATCGTCAGCTGGTGTGGACACTAATATAGTTATCGTTATAGTTATCGTCAGCTGGTGTGGACACTAATATAGTTATCGTTATAGTTATCATCAGCTGGTGTGGACACTAATATAGTTATCGTTATAGTTATCGTCAGCTGGTGTGGACACTAATATAGTTATCGTTATAGTTATCGTCAGCTGGTGTGGACACTAATATAGTTATCGTTATAGTTATCGTCAGCTGGTGTGGACACTAATATAGTTATCGTTATAGTTATCGTCAGCTGGTGTGGACACTAATATAGTTATCATCAGCTGGTGTGGACACTAATATAGTTATCGTTATAGTTATCGTCAGCTGGTGTGGACACTAATATAGTTATCATCAGCTGGTGTGGACACTAATATAGTTATCGTTATAGTTATCGTCAGCTGGTGTGGACACTAATATAGTTATCGTTATAGTTATCGTCAGCTGGTGTGGACACTAATATAGTTATCGTTATAGTTATCATCAGCTGGTGTGAACACTAATATAGTTATCGTTATAGTTATCGTCAGCTTGTGTGGACACTAATATAGTTATCGTTATAGTTATCGTCAGCTGGTGTGAACACTAATATAGTTATCGTTATAGTTATCGTCCGCTGGTGTGGACACTAATATAGTTATCGTTATAGTTATCGTCAGCTGGTGTGGACACTAATATAGTTATCGTTATAGTTATCGTCAGCTGGTGTGGACACTAATATAGTTATCGTTATAGTTATCATCAGCTGGTGTGGACACTAATATAGTTATCGTTATAGTTATCGTCAGCTTGTGTGGACACTAATATAGTTATCATCAGCTGGTGTGGACACTAATATAGTTATCGTTATAGTTATCGTCAGCTGGTGTGGACACTAATATAGTTATCGTTATAGTTATCGTCAGCTGGTGTGGACACTAATATAGTTATCGTTATAGTTATCATCAGCTGGTGTGAACACTAATATAGTTATCGTTATAGTTATCGTCAGCTTGTGTGGACACTAATATAGTTATCGTTATAGTTATCGTCAGCTGGTGTGAACACTAATATAGTTATCGTTATAGTTATCGTCAGCTGGTGTGAACACTAATATAGTTATCGTTATAGTTATCGTCCGCTGGTGTGGACACTAATATAGTTATCGTTATAGTTATCGTCAGCTGGTGTGGACACTAATATAGTTATCGTTATAGTTATCGTCAGCTGGTGTGGACACTAATATAGTTATCGTTATAGTTATCGTCCGCTGGTGTGGACACTAATATAGTTATCGTTATAGTTATCGTCAGCTGGTGTGGACACTAATATAGTTATCGTTATAGTTATCGTCAGCTGGTGTGGACACTAATATAGTTATCGTTATAGTTATCGTCCGCTGGTGTGGACACTAATATAGTTATCGTTATAGTTATCGTCCGCTGGTGTGGACACTAATATAGTTATCGTTATAGTTATCGTCAGCTGGTGTGGACACTAATATAGTTATCGTTATAGTTATCATCAGCTGGTGTGGACACTAATATAGTTATCGTTATAGTTATCGTCAGCTGGTGTGGACACTAATATAGTTATCGTTATAGTTATCGTCAGCTGGTGTGGACACTAATATAGTTATCGTTATAGTTATCGTCAGCTGGTGTGGACACTAATATAGTTATCGTTATAGTTATCATCAGCTGGTGTGGACACTAATATAGTTATCGTTATAGTTATCGTCAGCTGGTGTGGACACTAATATAGTTATCGTTATAGTTATCGTCAGCTGGTGTGGACACTAATATAGTTATCGTTATAGTTATCATCAGCTGGTTTGGACACTAATATAGTTATCGTTATAGTTATCATCAGCTGGTGTGGACACTAATATAGTTATCGTTATAGTTATCATCAGCTGGTGTGGACACTAATATAGTTATCGTTATAGTTATCATCAGCTGGTGTGGACACTAGTATAGTTATCGTTATAGTTATCATCAGCTGGTGTGGACACTAGTATAGTTATCGTTATAGTTATCATCAGCTGGTGTGGACACTAATATTGTTATAGTTATCATTATGACAACATTGCACATTATGAAATGAAGATTCAAGTGAATGCAATTGTAAGTAAGGGAAAAAGAACGCTAAGAAAGTTTTTCTAATGTTCCCATTACTTTATGAAAACATTATCTCGGAATGTTCTCTGAATGCTCTGAATCGTAACGTTTAAAAAACGTTCTGGAGCGTTACTGGAAGAATGTTTGTTAATAACCTTGAGAGAACCTTCCCAGAACATTACCTGTTAGCTGAGCAATGCCTCTATACAAGTTTCCACCTTTTTTGGGGGGGGGCACGGCTTATCAAAAACATTCTTCACCTGAATAATTCTTGTGTCGGTAATTTCAGCTTTGACAAAAGCTCTTTTAGGAGTGTACAGAGAACATTAGTCATGACAGTCAAACTGACAATCCACCTGATGTTTACAGAACGCATAGTTTTGTGTATTGTTCAAAAATGAAAGTATAGCAGTGCACTCACCTGAGACGCGCCTTGAAATGAGGTTATGTGACACACAACATTTAGTTCATGTTTTTGGAAGTAAGAGCTTGTGGTCACACACACACACAAAACACATGACAATGGTGTAAAGTGTGAAACTTCTGTTTTTAGTAACTGGTGATCAAGTCATCTGAGAGGGTTTGACGGATTCAAGGCGACCCGATTAGCCGTCTCAGATAGCCATAATTCCAGTGTAGTTTGAAGTGTTTTTGTGCTCATAAACTCTTTTCTGAGTGTGTAGTGCAGCTCTCACAGGTATTAAATGCTGTGTGATTCCAGACACATGAGATTTTTACAGCTTTGAATTCGGGCAATGGTTGTCTTGCTTGCTTCAGCTGCATCTATTTGCATGCGGATCCAAAATTCAAATGCAACGTGCCGTATATATGTGTGTGGATTTGAATGCCGGACCTCTAAAAAACAGTCTCATTGTTCTCTAAAATGCAAAACTAAACCTGCTATGAAAAATGCGTTTCAGTTCAAGCTAAGGTCGACTGCATCAAGTGCGTAGTTTGGAAATTCTAGGCGTGGAAATCCAACTATGAAACAAAATTGACCTATTTAACAATATAAAGTCATCCTAAACATTTGCACACTTCAACCAGGGGCATTGCATTATATTTCTTAAGTTTGCTCGGTTTGAAATGCCAAAACCAAACAATGTTTTGAAGATGGAGACGTTGGTTAATGTGATTCTCTACACCTGTTTGAACTGCCTTTATGCGTGCACTAAAATCACCTGATTCAAACACTTTTTTTGGATACATTTTGGAGCCTCACAGTAAAGAAAATCAGCTGAATCATGCAGCGAGCGAGTTCATCACTGATATCTCACCCGCATTGTTAACATGTTTATGCTGGTTGGTGGAGATGCGCAATAACTCAAGTAGCATTTGTCCCACATATATCTGTGTCGAGATTCATAAGGAAGTGTTACATTTCAACACATTTGTGATCTCTGATAACGAGACTTGAGCAAATATAAAGTAAATGTTGAGAGGGTGAGGCACAACTACAAGATAAACAATTTTTATTTTAGAAAAGGCTCATACAAAAAAAACAGCAAATATATGCCATACATAAGTTATAGTATACAATCTGCGAGGGAATCCTCATACACATTATCCAGTGACTTGACAAATCACAGAAAAATTGAGCAGAATCTTCAATGATATATCTGATTTGTACTCGATTGACAAGTATTATGAAGAATATATAGTTCTTACATACATACATATATATATACACAGCACATTACAAACACTTCATACCGCCGTCATGTTCTTCGGTCTGCTCTGACAAACAGTGTTACGCATGAAACTTCATTTCCCAATACCAAAGAGCCTTTACAAAGCTTTACAATCTCTTACAGTTTAACCACTGTGTAGAACGTGTGTTTACAGAGTCATTAAGTGGTGCAGCGATGCCGTCAGATCCAGGACACGCCCGCGTGCCGTTCTAACCAGACAAGCACAGCTAGACATTTACCGGTTCATAAAACCTACTTTAGCCAAAACACTGGCTTACAGTTTCTGTGAAACTTTTTCCCTCTGGGAAGAGTGTGTTTCTAAAGCGAGGATCTTTAATCTCAGCCTAAAGGTCCTCATTAGCAGGAGACCAAAGTCTCTACATTTGACTAGAAGCGACGCTCTTTAGTATCCAGTCTCCTCCACTCTCCAACCGGTGGAGTTCTTCCCAAACTTGTAGACGAGCCTGCGTCCATCCACCCTCTCCAGAATCTCTCGCTTGTAGTAATACCTGTAGGAAAGAGCAGGCGTTTTGATTATTCCTCCATCCCAGGATCTACAGAGACAAATCCCCTCCCAAAACACTTGATCCCAGGAACCGAGACAATTCCCGCCCAAACCCTTGATCCCAGAAACCGAGACAATTTCCCCCCAAAACCCTTGATCCCAGAAACCGAGACAAATCCCCCCCAAAACCATTAATCCCAGAAATTGAGACAAATCCCCCCAAAACCCTTTATCCCAGAAACTGAGACAATCCCCCCAAAACCCTTGATCCCAGAAACCGAGACAATCCCCCCCAAAACCCTTGATCCCAGAAACTGAGACAATCCCCCCCAAACCCTTGATCCCAGAAACCGAGACAATCCCCCCCAAAACCCTTGATCCCAGAAACCGAGACAATTTCCCCCTAAACCCTTGATCCCAGAAACCGAGACAATTTCCCCCTAAACTCTTGATCCCAGAAACTGAGACAATTTCCCCCTAAACCCTTGATCCCAGAAACCGAGACAATCCCCCCCCAGAACCCTTGATCCCAGAAACCGAGCCAATTCCCCCCAAAACCTTTGATCCCAGAAACGGAGCCAATTCCCCCCAAAACCCTTGATCCCAGAAACCGAGCCAATTTCCCGAAAACTCTTGATCCCAGAAACCAAGACAATTCCCCCCAAAACCCTTGATCCCAGAAACTGAGACAATTCCCCCCAAAACCCTTGATCCCAGAATTTTGTCTTTTACCTCATGGCTCTACTGAGCTTCTCGTACGTCATGCTGCTGTTCTTCTTCTTCTGCCCCCAGAGCTGAGCAACAGCTTCGGACTTCAGGAACTTGAAGACACCGTCCCTGCGGTCCTCCCACTTCATCAGACCCTGGTTCTGCTCCGGATGGATCAGGATGTCTCTGATAAACTCCCAAAGGTGGGTTCCTCTTGGAGCTGCAACGAGAATCTAGTTTAGTACAGTGGCACCTACAGGTGGACGCCGCTTGATCTCAGAGTCCTGCCGACTTACCATGCTTGCTTTTTTTGGACTGAATGAAGTGTTCGTATCCCTCGCTATCCCTGGGCTTTGGGGGGCGTCCTCTGCCTCTCTTCTTGCCCTCTCCAGGCTCTTGTTTTACAAAGGTCTCTGTGGAAAAGAAGCCAAATGTTAAGACATCTACATGTTGGGTCATTCTCCCACTTTATCAGCTCCTCGAAGGACACCTTCCAGCAGAGTTGAGTTTCAACCCGTCTTTAATTGCCAAGTAATCCCGAAGACCTGGATTATCTGGTTGAGGTGTGTTTGACTAGCCTCTGCAGGTAGATAGGCCTCGAGGAGCAAGGGTGAGCTTCGGAGGAACTTACTGGTGCCAGCGGAGTAAGGTATCTCGGAGTATTCAGGGTCGGAGTCGCTGCTGTTGGACTCGGGTGAGCTCGGGTTCAGGAAGCTGCCTGAAGAGCACGAAACAGAGAGTTTAGACTTCACAACTTTGGGATGTTATTTGGCAGAGAGTGCATCACATGATTTCAGACACGTACCAGCCTGAGAACTCTGAAAGCTCTCGGTTAGGGAGTCATATCCGTGGTCGCTCTCTGGAGTCAGCTGGTTGGTGTACTCGTCGAAGTAGCTGTACTTGCTCTCTGAATTATCTGAACAGAATTTCAATGTTATTCCCAGGACAGGAAGTTGGGTACGACTCTCTATGGTTCGGGTTTTGTGTTGGAATCTGCTTCTCACCTGTTGGGATTGAGGGCTGGACCACCACCGTTTCCAGCAGAGGTCCAAGGTTTGGACCATGCATGAAGGGGAATGAGTCCTGCAGGATGTTTTCCAGTATGTCCAGTTCAGATTCACTGAGAACGGTGTTCTCAGACAGGTCATTAGCTGTAGAAACAAATCAAGGGTGTTAATGCATTCCCAAGTGGCACAACCTCCAACAAAGCAGTTCGTTTGGACAAGTTGCTCACCATATCTGGCCTTCAGGTTCTCCAGACTCTGGTGGAGACGTTCGCCGAGCCCCAGTCCAAACATGCCCATCAGCATTTGTTTGGACATGGAGCACAGTGTGAGCCCGTCCATGTTGCAGTAGGTCATATTCAGAAGACTGGCGTCAAACCGGCTCTCCTCCACGTGAAAGCCGATCCACTCCAGGACGTTCTGCCTGGACCACATCTGTGGGTTCACCTGGTCCCAGGGGCCTGCCGGAGAACAGGTTTAAGCACATTTAGCCTCACTCACACCTGCACAGGTACTGACATGTCATGTGGTCACAGATCTAACAATAGAAGAATAGCCACTCAGGTTTACTGTCTCCAGGGCCGGAGCTTCTGTTGTGTGTTTAACTATCTGTTGTGTTGACACCCCGTAGGTTTTGATCACAGTGTCAACAATGCATGAAAGACCAGCGTAAAGAAAGCATTCCTGCGCGTCTACTGCGGGCCAAGTTAAACATTTCCTCGGTTAATGATTTCAAGAGTCATAAACTGAGGTCAGACTGCCGGGTCGCCATTGTCTGGGCTCTCGGTTTGGGTGATGGGAACCATCCTGTAACATCAAGTAAGACCTGAGAGGGAACTCTTACCCATTGAGCTGCTGTTGTTGCCGTTGAAGCTGATCTCGGACAGATGTGGTGGTCTGGACACGGGCACCGTCATGCTCAACAAGTGTGACTGCGGTTCAGGGTACAGATTGGCATTTGCGTTGTTGAGAATTAAACTAAGTTCGCTTGACGCCATTGTGAATTCTGCAAGATAAAAAAAACAATACCAATGCAACTCAAATTCA
>CM042263.1:38437712-38452712 GCA_023566225.1 Romanogobio albipinnatus
ACACTCACACACACACACTCACGCAGACACACACTCACTCCCACACACACACACACACACACACACACACACACACTCACAGACACACTCACAGACACACACACACACACACTCACAGACACACTCACTCACACTCACAGACACTCACTCACACAGACACACTCACACACACACTCACAGACACACTCACTCACTCCCACACACACTCACGCAGACACACACTCACAGACACACTCACGCACACACTCACACAGACACACATTCACTCACTCCCACACACACGCAGACACACACACACACACTCACACAAACATTCGCACTCACACAATCATGTGAGATGGTGGTCCGGTGGGTTAAACCATGGAGCTGATATGCAGAAGGTTGCTGGTTTGATCCCAGCGGTCTCCACCAGTGTGTCCTTCCACCAGTGTGTCCTTGAGCAAGGCACTTTACTCCATGTTGCTCCAGGGGGATTGTCCCTGTAATAAGGCACTGTAAGTCGCTTTGGATAAAAGCGTCTGCCAAATGCATAAATGTAATCACACTCAAACACACTCTCACTCACACTGCCCCTGCACATACCCATCACACACGCACACACTCTCTCTCTCTCTCTCTATCTCTCACACTCTCTCTCTTTCTCTCTCACACACTCTCTCTCCATCTCTCTCTCTCTCACACACACACACTCAGCTAGACCTGGAGGGATGAAGTCATTTCTGTCAATATTTACCGTAGATGTGTGTGTGTAACTTTATAACAGGTTTCGGTTTGCTGCAGGACTGGCTGGTGTGTATGTGTGTGTGTGTGTGTGCTCTAGTAGTAGATGTAGCTGATGGTAAACACTGTTCTGTTGTTGTGTATGAAGTGATGACAGAGAATGATGAAAATATTTCAACAAATATTTGACAGTGCCATCTTTTTACTATAGTACCAAAAAACACCAGATATGAATGTTAATCATGCACGTGTGTTTGGGCAGTTTTCTATTTTTACACAATTCCTTTCTAACAATAGCAGTTATGTTCCATATTTAGGTTTTTCCATCGCATTTCCCTTCTAGTCCCCGCGGCAGTTTTTCCGTCTCTCGCCGACGTCACGCGGATGAATGCTGAGGAGAAGACGGCTAGGAATGCGAGGGAACAGGTTTGATGAAGACTCGTGAGCGGAGGCGTCTGTCACGTACACCTACCTACCTCTCTCTCTCTCTCTCTCTCTCTCTCTCTCTCTCTCTCTCTCTCTCTCATCATGATGATTGAACACTCAACGGAGGAGAAAGTGTGAACGCATCCATCAGTCATGAGCACAGTGTCCTCACAGCTTGTTAAAGAGCTTCACTATAACTTCTAATATAAAGTACATCCGCGCGGTCTTCCACAAATAAACATGGCGTTTGTTTTCAGATTTAAGACGTTGGCTGATTTCTACAGAAGCGAGATAAGATCATAAATAAATAATCACCTGTGTGGGAGAAAGGTAAACAGTATTAGATCAGCGTTAAAGGTCACACTAACGCATGTTTTTAACTCCTGAGGTCATGACGCGCTTTGGTGACAAAATAGTCCTCAGGCGGACGAAAAGACGTCCTGAATTTTTAAAATAGATGATTCATATCCCATTATGATTAACTTTATATATAGCCGAAATGTGATGTTTCAGATAAAGTTGTTCGTTTTCATAATAAGTCATTGGGAAGTCCCTGTTTGTGCTCAGTTTGGGGTCTGGGCTGTTATATATTCACCACATCTAGTAAAGCATGAAGGTCAGGGTCACGGCGAGGAATTCCTTCTGTTATTAACTCCATTGATAGGTTAATGAAAGCTTCACACACTCAGACTCCATCCGTGTGAATCTCCTGCCACCGCCTGGAGAGATCTGGCAACTACAACTACAACTGCTCAACAACAAAACTGTTGGGACTTCCTTGGTATTTTTCGCTTACAAAAAAGTACCAGAAAGTATCAATGGCGCTATTTTACCGGGGTATTATTGGAAATACCCTGGAATGCCATGTTGGTACATTAATTTTGGGTATCAATGTATAGATCAGGGGATTTCAGATGCCCCAGACTGCCATTATCATGCTTCTGAGTTGTAAAATACTATTTATTTTGTAATATATATATATATATATATTAGCCTATTTAGAAAATATTTAAAGTGTTTTCCTACCCATTATAGTACTGTACTGTCCGTGTATTAACTTGTTCTATACATTTTCCCCATTTTACACACGCACAGCCCCGATATAAGTATAAACATTGAACTGAGGTAAAACCGCGGCTAGCGAAACTCGCGGCTAATTTGTCATCGCGCCAGTAAAACAGCAAGACTCCGCGATTGAACTACAGTATTTCTGGCGTTCGCTGCTTTTATCCACTTGTCACATTGTTTACGTTTGTCTCTCAGTAATAACTGTTTCGAGGCGGCTTCACAGAAAACCAAGCCCTAAACGTGAACAAGCGATCGTTAACCCTTGATCTGGAGCGTGTCTTGCTTCACAACAGCTATAACAACAGCGCGGTGAAACGCCATTTTTCATCACCTCAGGAGAAAAGAGATTGACAGCCTTAAAAAGGATGATTGACAGGTTTATCAGGGAAAGCGCGCGCCTCACGCATCACGTATGTAAAGTACGCGGGACGGTTGGCGGCGTTTCAGGATTTAAACGATCATTTTGAAAAGCAGCGCCACAGCGCAAAATATTACGATTTGCTATACGAAATATATTCAGTTCTGTTACAGAATACAGATGCAGTCAAAGAGTGGGAACGCCCCTGTGTAAGGAACTTATGAAGTGTTGTTTCTCAAGTAAATTAAAAATAAATAAAAATAATTCCGTGAAAATAAACAAAATTTCTCATTACGAAAATATTTTTTTTTTTTTTTGCAGCGCATCAACTGACCTTTGATTTAGTTGGGAATGACGTCACAACCGTTCTTCATATTTTCATGAATTTAAGTAAAATAGTCTACATGTAAACTGTTAAAATATAAAACAAATCTACAACTCCACCTCCTTTTTGTTTAGTTTCACTTCATTTACTAAAATAACTAAAACTGAGATAAAAAAAAAAAACAATATAAAGACAAAAACTAATGCACACACAACAAAGTTATTAAAACTTATAATGAAAACGGAACATATAAAAAATACAACTAATTCAAAATAATAAACATGGCCTCAGTAAGATAACCCTGATCGAGGGAAAGCAGTGAACGAGCTACGTTTGAGTAAAGCGTCCTGATCTCAGATGTGATCAGGTTTTAGATGATTCACTGTTACACTACTCAAGGGTTTGGAAACATCTACTCGTTCTCTACAACGATACATCAAGCGTTACATCAATACTGCATTAATGCAAAAACTAGATAAAGTTCATCGAGACAAACTTTAAGTTTGCTTGAAAAAGCATAGCCAGAAAGTTTGAAATAGTTTGAGTTTTAGTTTTGTTTAGATAGATAGATACTCAGGGGACTCGCTACGGTGTTGCTATGCAGTTGCTAAGGTACTCTGGTGGTTGCTATGTTGTTGCTTGGGTACTTGGGGTGGTTGCAAGGGTGTTGCTATGTGGTTGCTATGGTACTTGACGTGGTTGCTAGGGTACTCTGTGTGGTTTCTAGGGTCTTGCTATGTGGTTGCTAGGGTATTCAGGGTGGTAACTAAGGTCTTGCTATGTGGTTACTAGGGTACTCAGGTGGTTGCTAGGGTGGTTGCTATGTGGTTTCTATGCCGTTGCCAAGGTACTTGGGGTGGTTGCTATGCGGTTGCTAGAGTACTCTGTGTGGTTTTTAGGGTCTTGCTATGTGGTTGCTAGGGTATTCAGGGTGGTAACTAAGGTCTTGCTACGTGGTTACTAGGGTACTCAGGTGGTTGCTAGGGTGGTTGCTATGTGGTTGCTAGGGTACTCTGCATGGTTGCTAAGGTCTTGCTACGTGGTTGCTGTTGTTACACTCAAGCAACTGGGTATTTTACTGGGTAAAATGCTGGGTTCAAAATAACCCAAGTTGGGTTGAGAATGGACTAACCCAGCAATTGGGTTGTTTTAAGCAAACATTTAACCCAACCGCTGGGTTAAAACAACCCAATTGCTGGGTTAGTCAATTTTCAACCCAACTTGGGTTATTTTGAACCCAACATTTTTTTAGAGTGTATGAGGTTGCTAAGGTACTTGGTGTGGTTGCTATGGTGTTATGGGTGGTTGCTATGAGATAGATAGATAGGGGTGAGGAGTTAGAGTCAGAAATTTAGGTCAGAAAAATAATAATAATAAGTTTATTAGGATTTCAGTAAGTTGGCTCGTCCAATCTCCAAGGTTCTCTCGACGTTATGAACAAACGTTCTTCCAGTCTAACAGTTTTTAAATGTTACTACTTGTTTCAGAACGTTCAGAAGTAAAACGTTTGAAGAACTTAACGTTCACATAATCAGGAAGAAACTTTTGAACGTTCATAAATAATGTTTTTATGAGTTAATGAGAGCATTAGCAGATGTGATGTTATATTGGAGGACACTGATCCGCCTCAGGATGCTCTTCACTATGAGCTACAACAATCAGATCTCTGAGAAAGAAGTGCCCAACTTTTGACGATACTCATCCTGTGTAAGATTTCGTTTATCTATCACCTCTATGGCCAGGAGGTCTTTTAATAGAACAGACCGACAGCTGCACACACACGCACACACACACACACTAATGCTGTTATAAATACTGAGGTGTGTGTGTGTGTGTGTTTAGTTTCAGAGATGGCTGACAGAAAGAGCAGCAGCGGCGTTGGCTCTCGCCTGACCGTCAAGAGGAAAGAAAGAGGAGCAGAAAATGAGGCAAAGAAAGAGGAGAAACCTCCTAAAGAAGGAGAGAAACCTGAGGTGAACGGGAAGAACGAGCCCGTGGAGAACGGAGAGGCCGGTGCGGAAAACGGAGCCGCAGCCAACGGAGAGAAACCGGAGCCGATGGAGCTGCCGCCGTTTGAGATCATCACCGGGTGAGTCTGGAAACCCTGAACACTCGACCTTTCTGCTGTGGAACCGGACAGGACATGCTCAGTAGAATGTGCTCAGACGAGAACGTATGGTTCTTTATTGGCATTTTAAGAACTGATCACGGGAAGGGTCTTTGAGAACCAAGAAATGGTCCTTCAATGGCATCTAAAGCCCCTTTCGGAAGCTTAAAAGTTTGGTAAAAGTATTCGATGTTACTCGTGTGCTATATCTCAAGTCTCATGAGCGTTTCGTGTGAGGAACTGACCCGCGTTTAAGTCACACACGTTTGCTGAATCACAATCGGTCACATGATACGCCAGAACCAATGGCGGAGCATGTGAACCTACACAAACACCAATGGCGGGATGTTCAGGGAATAAAGGAATAGTTATGGGTCTGTTCCTCAGACAAAGAAGACTTGGGATACACCCTTAGAAGATTACGGTTCTTGATTGGCATTGATGAAGGACCGTTAACATCCGTGCTATTCTGCTCATTGGGGAATCAAACCACCATTTTTGAAAGATTGTTCTTATGTAAACAAACGAGAGAATCTTCTGGGCAATGGGAAGGTTCCTAATGGATGCCAATAAAGAACCCTTGTTTTCCTCCAGATCTGTGAATCTTTGGGGAAATGCGTGAACGTTGGGGTCGAAAGCGTGTGTAGAGCCGATAAATCCAACCCAACCCCCACCAAGGTCGGCCCTGACAGGCGGTGATGTGTCTCGCTGTCTGCTCTCTGACAGCTAAAGATAACGCTAGCATCCATCTGGCGCTTTAAAGAGAAACCCATCTGAGAAACTCCAACAACACTCTTAGTCCTGAGTGAGCCTAAAGAACCATTGAAGAACCTTTTGGAAGAAGTTCTCAATTACATCTCATTTAGGCATCTGGTGTTCCTCCTAAAGTTCCCAAAGAGGAATCACCACAGACCCGAATGAGTCAGCAGTCCGAGAGCACAGTTCGGGATATTTGCTGACAGGGTTAATTGTCTTTGAGTATTTCTCATTTCCGCCTGGCGTTGGAGATCCGGGCGTGTTTGATAGCCCTGATAGATTTGATTCTGTCGACACATTAAAGCTGTGAATTGTTGCGGATCAATCCAGTAGCAGGTGCTCATTACAGATCAAGCAGGTTCATCTGGCAGCACACACACACAATGCCTCCAAACCACAGCGTCTCGCGGTTCTGTATATGGGTCACACTCCAAGAATAAAGTTCTGCCCCCGCTGAGGGTATTTATAACCCCGACAGCCCTTCCATCTGTCAGCCTGTGAAGGAGCTGTTAAAAACCACCACAGAAACCCCCCATCGCAACCTCTGGAATGCTGGGAAATAATACAGACCAGATACTTTTATGCACATTTAACCTGTTAAAGGGATAGTGCAGCCAAACATGAAAATCATCCCATGATTTACTCTCCCTCAAGTCACCCTAGGTGTGTATTTTTATTTATTTATTTATTTATTTATTTAAATGTATGACATTCTTTTTTTCCATCAATCGTAAAAGTGCATCTATCCATCATAAAAGTGCATCTATCCATCATAAAAGTGCATCTATCCGTCATAACAGTACATCTATCCATCATAAAAGTGCATCTGTCCATCATAAAAGTGCATCTATCCATCATAAAAGTGCATCTGTCCATCATAAAAGTGCATCTATCCATCATAAAAGTGCATCTGTCCATCATAAAAGTGCATCTATCCGTCAAGTCAAGTCAAGTCAACTTTATTTATATAGCGCTTTTAACAATGCAGATTGTTTCAAAGCAGCTTTACGGTGTTAAACAGGAAAATAATGCAGCATAATTTTATTCAGCCGTCTAGCCATTCTGGAGAAAACGGTGATGTCATCAGTTCATTTCAATTATCATACAGTGGCAGTGTGGGCTTTAGATCAGTAATTAGATCAGTAATTTAGTTTATATGGTTCATTTAGTTTAATAATTAGATTTATTTGGATATTTAGTTGAAAAATGTAGTGTCCCCAACTGAGCACGCCAAGCCAGAGGCAACAGTGGCAAGTAAATCAAAACCCCATCAGGAGCAGAATGGAGGAAAATAAACCTTGGGAGAAACCCTCGGGTGGGGGGGGCCAATTAACAAACAGCGTATGATTATTATTCTGGCAGCTTTACAGGTCATAATAGATCGTAATATTCGAACAATCGGAGTCATCACGCTGGAGACGGGTTTATTGAGGATGCCGTGTCGATGAGGCAGTTTCAGGGGGAGTCTAATCACGCTCTCTCAGACACTTCAGGGTCATGTGTTGGTCTTCTCTGGGCGCAGGTCCACCATCTGATCTGGATCCGGCCCGGATCCGGCTGACTGCAGTAAACCTCGGGATAAACAGAGAGACTAGCATTAGCGTAGATGCCATTCTTCTGATGATGTCACGAGTACATCAGGTGTTATGGGAAGTGTTCCCGGTTCCGGCTGACCTAGTTAATGCAGCCTAACAATCATTTCATTGAGAAAGTGTTTTATGTGTATGCCACAGTAAAGAGATGTGTGTTTAGTCTAGATTTAAACTGACAGAGTGTGTGTGCTTCCCCAACAATGCTAGGAAGAGTTCCAGAGTTTAGGAGCTAAATAGGAAAAGGATCGACCGCCTGCAGTTGATTTGGATATTCTCGGTATGATCAACTGGCCAGAGTTCAGAGAGCGCAGTAGACGTGATGGAGTATAATGTGTTAAGAGCTCGCTCAAGTGCTGGAGATAAACCATTTAGTGCTTTGTACTAAGCAAGATTTTAAAATGTATGCGATGTTTAATAGGGAGCCAGTGCAGTGTTGACAGAACTGGGCTAATATGCTCACACTTCCTGGTTCTAGTAAGAACTAGAGCTGCTGCGTTTTGGACCAGCTGGAGTTTATTTATTAAGCGAGCAGGGCAACCACCCAGTAGAGCATTACAATAATCTAACCTTGAGCTCATGAACGCATGAACTCACTGTTCAGCATTTTGCATTGAGAGCATATGCCGTAATTTAGAGATATTTTTAAGATGGTAGAAAGCAGTTTTACAGATGCTAGAAACGTGGCTTTCAAACGAAAGATTGGTATCAAAGAGCACACCCAGGTTCCTCACTGACCACGAGGACTGGACAGAGCAGCATCAAGTGTTAGACAGTATTCTAGGGCACTACTTGTGGAGCTTTTTTGTCCAATAATTAAAAATTCAGTTTTTTCTGAGTTGAGTTGCAGGAAATTACCGGTCATCCAGTGTTTTATATCAGCTCTGCATTCCGTTAATCTTGTGAATTGGTAAGTTTCTTCAGGGCGTGAAGAAATATAGAGCTGAGTATCGTCAGCATAACAATGAAAACTAACGCCATGCTTCCTAATAATATCTCCCAGTGGTAGCATGTACAGGGTGAAGAGCAGCGGTCCTAGCACTGAGCCTTGCGGTACTCCATACTGAACATGTGATCGGTGTGACATCTCTTCATTTACTGCCACAAACTGATAACGGTCAGATAGGTATGATTTAAACCATGACAACGCAATTCCACTAATACCTACATAATTTTCGAGTCTATTCAAAAGAATGTTGTGGTCGATGGTATCAAATGCAGCGCTAAGATCGAGTAACACTAATAGAGAGATACAGCCACGATCGGATGATAAGAGTAAATCATGTGTAACTCTGATGAGAGCAGTCTCAGTGATATGATACGGTCTAAATCCTGACTGGAAATCCTCACAGATACCATTTCTTTCTAAAAAGGAACATAATTGTGAGGACACTGCCTTTTCAAGTATTTTTGACAGAAAGGGTAGATTTGAGATTGGTCTATAATTGACTAATTCTTTAGGATAATAAGTGGTTTAATAATTAGGCAACTTAAAAGTTTTCGGTACATATCCTAATGACAAAGATGAATTAATGATATTAAGAAGAGGATCTATGACCTCTGGTAGCATCTCTTTTAATAGCCTAGTCGGTACAGGGTCAAGCATACATGTTGTTGATTTTGATGATTTAACGAGTTTAGCCAATTCTTCTTCTCCTATAGCAGTGAATGAGTGTGTGAGAGTGTGTGTGTGTGTGAGTGTGTGTCTTCTCCTATAGCAGTGAATGAGTGTGTTTGTGTGTGTGTGTGTGTGTGTGTGTGTGTGTGTGTGTCTTCTCCTATAGCAGTGAATGAGTGTGTTTGTGTGTGTGTGTGTGTGTGTCTTCTCCTATAGCAGTGAATGAGTGTGTGTTTGTTTTCTCCTATAGCAGTGAATGAGTGTGTGTGTGTGTGTGTGTGTGTGTGTGTGTGTGTGTGTGTGTGTGTGTGTGTGTGTGTGTGTGTGTGTGTGTGTGTGTGTGTGTGTCTTCTCCAATAGCAGTGAATGATTGTAATTTTTCCTCAGTGACACTACAATGCTCTGTCTGATGTGATACTGTAGTAGACGGTTGCTTGGTTAAAATTTTCATCCTAATATTATCAATCTTACATGTAAAGAAGTTCATAAAGTCATTACTGCTGTGCTGTTTACCAACATCAGAAGCTGAAGCTTTATTTTTGGTTAATTTAGCCACTGTATCGAATTAATACCTAGGGTTGTGTTTGTTTTCTTCTAAGAGAGTTGAGAAATAAGCAGATCTAGCAGTTTTTACGGCCTTTCTGTATGCGATCATGCTCTCTTTCCACGAATTACGAAAGACCTCTAGTTTTGTTTTCTTCCAGCTGTGCTCCATTTTTCTGGCTGCTGTTTTAAGGGCCCGGGTGTGCTCAAAGAACAAATTCTTTGGTAAAGTCTGTATTATGCCCTGGTGGCCTGTATACAGTAGCTAACACAAATGTTAAACGGGTTTTATCATGTACACTACATAACATTACATAAAGCACCTAAACTTCGAAGGAATTATATTTGAAACTAGACTTCTGAGTAATACTGAAGATATTATTATAAACTACAGCAACCCCTCCCCCTTTACCTTTCAGACGCGGCTCATGTTTATAACAATAATCTTGGGGGGTGGACTCATTTAAAGTAATGTAGTCGTCAGGTTTTAGCCGGGTTTCTGTCAAACACAGCACATCTAGATTAAAAAGTGCATCCATCCATCCATCATAAAAGTGCATCTATCCATCATAAAAGTGCATCCATCCATCATAAAAGTGCATCTATCCATCATAAAACTGCTATACACAGGTCCGGGGGTTATTAAAGGCCTTCTGAAAGTTATATGATGGATGGATGCACTTTTATGGGCTTCATTATAAAGCGTGTAAGAGCAGGACATGTGTAATATAAATCTGATGTTCGTCTGAGAGAAGAAGGATGAGCTGAAGGAGAGTAAATCATGGGGTCATGTTCATTTTTGGGTGAACTATCCCTTTAATTGTAAATATTCACCCCCTTTTGGAGCCTAGCATGAACTTAAATGGTTGTAATTGATGAATTGGTTGGGTCTCGGCAGATTATAGCAGAAAGAACATCAAACATTGAAAATCTGTTTATGTAAAGTAAATTTACTTGTGTTTTACACAAAATATACATCTAGAAAATCAAAGCCATGTGTGTAACCAAGTTGTGTTCCAGATCTGAAGTTGATCAGATGAATTTTCGATCACCAAAAGTGAGTTTGCTTCACGAGAATCCTTTAAGCGAGGCCGTGTGATGTGAGGCGGTTCCAGCAGAGGGCGCTGGGTCTTGACTTCTCCTCCTTCTGTGTCCACAGGGATCGCATCGACCCGTTTTTCTACAAGTTCCAGTTCAAGAACGTTGAGTACTCCTCCGGCCGGAATAAGACCTTCCTGTGTTACCTGGTGGACCAGGGCACGGACGGCCTCCTCCGGGGCTACATCGAAGACGAGCACACGGGCGCGCACGCCGAGGAGGCGTTCTTCCAGCAGGTCCTGCCCACCTACGACCCCGCCTGCAAATACACAATCACCTGGTACATGTCGTCCAGCCCGTGCGTCGCCTGCGCCGGAAAGCTGGCGGAGATCCTGAAGGCCAGGAAAAGCGTCCACCTGGCCATCTTCTCCGCGCGGCTCTTCGAGTGGGAGGAGCCTGCGGTTCAGACGGGGCTGAGGGCGCTGGCTGCCGCCGGCTGCAAACTGCGCATGATGAAGCCGCTAGACTTCACCTACACCTGGGACACGTTCGTGGAGAATGACGAGCAGCCGCTCACGCTGTGGGAGGACTGCCAGGAGAACTACGAGTACTATCAGGACAAACTGGCCGACATCCTGCAGTGATGTAAGATCATTAACATACACACGCTACATCGCCGAAAGATCGCAGTCTCGCCATCTTATTCCTAAACCACAGCGATTCGCCTGTGTTTATAGGAGCGTCATAATAGAACGATTCAATAACGACTGTATCAGTTACATCATTACACCAGTAGGTGGAGACTGTTCAAATGAGTCATTGAATCATTCACTCAAGAGATTTGTTCAAAAACACTGATTCATCCAGTAATGAAACAAGTGAAGTCTTTATGAGTGAGTCATTGAATCATTCACTCAAGAGATTCACTCAAAAACACTGATTCATCCAGTAATGAAACAAGTGAAGTCTTTATGAGTAGTAACATTTATATAAAGTTAGTCAAAGTCCAACTAAAAGTAAAAAAACTCCATGAATGATGTGTAAATAATGTTTTAGTGCTAACATTTTGAGATCATTATTAAAGGCATAACATTATGACTAAAATTGTGTTGGTCCCCTGACCCGTCTCTGAGGGCCTCCTCTAGACCCCTGAAGGTGAGCTGTGGTCTCTGGCACCAAGATGTTAGCAGCAGATCCTTTAAGTCCTGTAAGTTGTGAGGCGGGGCCTCCATGGATCGGGCTTGTGTGTTCAGCTCATCCCACAGATGCTCGATTGGATTGAGATCTGGGGAATCTGGAGGCCGAGTCAACGCCTCAAACTCGTCGTTGTGCTCCTCAAAGCATTCCTGAAGCATTTGTGCTTTGTGGCGGCGCATTATCTGCTGAAAGAGCCACAGCCACAGGGAATACCGTCTCCATGAGAGGCTGGACATGGGCTCAGCAATGCTTAGGTAGGTGGGACGTTTCAAAGTCACATCCACATGGATGGAGGACCCAAGGTTTCCCAGCAGAACATTGCCCAAAGCATCACTGCCTCCGCCGCCATGCCTTCTTCCCATAGTGCACCTGGTGCCATGTGTTCCCCAGGTAAGCCACACACACCCGGCCATCCACGTGATGCAGAAGAACACGTGATCATCAGACCAGGCCACCTTCTTCCATTGCTCCGTGGTCCAGTTCTGATGCTTTGGGCGGTGGACAGGGGTCAGCATGGGCACCCTGACTGGTCAGCGGCTGAGCCGCCCCATACTCCTCAAACTGAGATGCTCTGTGTATTCTGACCCCTTTCTATCAGAACCAGCATTAACTTCTGGAGCAGTTTGAGCTCCAGTAGCTCGTCTGTTTGATCGGACCACACGGGCCAGCCTTCGCTCCCCACGGGCATCAATGAGCCTCGGCCGCCCATGACCCTGTGGCCGGTTCTCCACTGGTCCTTCCTTGGAGCACTTTTGATAGAGACTGACCACTGCAGACCGGGAACACCCCACAAGAGCTGCAGTTTTGGAGATGCTCTGACCCAGTCGTCTAGCCGTCACAATCTGGCCCTTGCCAAACTCGCTCAAATCCTTACGCTCAAAAAAAAATTATTGTCTAAACATAATATTTATATATTTGAATTACATATACATTTTCCATGCATATTTGGATTACATAATTTTAACATAAACAAATGAATACACTTAATGTGATTCATATATGTAAGTCATACATACATGTAACAGGTAAGATTTGTGTAATTGTATTGATAAACTGAATGTGATTCATATATGCCAGTTATATGTGAATGAAACAGGTACGATTTATGTAATAGTACACAGAAAAACGCCCATGTTAAATTAACACTTCCTAGTGTTCATGTGTGTGCTCACTACTTGGTTAAAGTACCATTGAAGCAGTGTTAAAGTTAATGAGATAATTGAGTGATGACTGAGCATTAATGATGAACACCTGATGATAATGAGCAGAATCACTGAAGGAAAGAGAAACACAAGAACTACAACTGACTTCAGCCACAGCCTTAGATGAAATCAACTGAAGATAAAAGAAGACATTAAATCTCTGAAGATATCAGTGGATGAGGATTAAACAACTCCCAATGCATGCTGGGACACATGGGGGGTTTTGATTGGCGGTACCCAACATGCACTGCAGCATGAAGTTTTTCATTGATTGTCACCATTGTTGAGATTCATCCATTGATTCTTGATGTCTGTGTGTATCTAAGGAATGCCGTAGATTTAAATCCTGCATATTATTCCATTACCACAACAGTGCTGGAACTCGTGCTGTAGAAGCACATGGCAACTATTGTGAATAAAACAAAACTAGTAACACATTAGCACTATAACCAGAGCATTAGACTCTGAATGAGATCAGTGATTCAACCACATGATGATGTCATCATTAATATATAAATAGCCAAAATAACCTGATAACATTTTCTCTTGGATTCCCTGGACATAACAAATGTGCTTTATAAACACACAGTTAAAGGAGCCAGAGAAAAACTAAAGTTAAAGAGTTAAGGCTCAAGAGCCCAACTAAAGCAGACACTCTTCTCCAGCATGGTGACTTCCAACGAAACTATTATTTTCATTCAAACAGAAATAAAGTCAGTCTGGTTAGTAATGCGTGAAGCTGGTAATGCTGTTTGTGGAGTTGTTTAATCCTCATCCACTGATATCTTCAGAGATTTAAGGTCTTCTTTTTAGGGTCCTGCACACTGTGCGATTTTTCTAAATCCTCTGCGAATGTTGCTTGTCAGACTGTACGAACATGATCCCGATGTAACACGTCACACTGTAGGATTGTCATTATGTCAGACTGTACGACAAACGGTCAGACTGTACGACAAAACGGATGCAAGCAAGAGACTCGTACGGCTGAGTTTGACGTCATCAATCCGTGACACGTTCGGTAACGGTGAGCCACAGACACAATGGTGGCGTTCAGCAAACAACAAAAACAAGCGCTGACATTTTTCATTCACCTGACTCTTTTCGGCATGTTCCCTGTTGTGATTTGATGTTGTCGCACAAAATGCGTCATCAGGTTCTGCGCTCCTATTGGTTCTTGATTTGACGGTCGTCCTAGGAGAAGTCACACTGCAGAATTGCGCCTCAAATCTTCTGACACTGCCAGAATTTTGTCTGAGGTAAAATTTGATCGCAACATGTCAAACTAAGGATCAAAGACTTAAGATTTTAGCCTAGGATCAGAGAAATCTTTTAGGATTTCAAAATTTGTCTCAGACGGCCAAATCGTGGCCAAAATCGCACAGTGTGCACCCGGCTTTATCTTCAGTTGATTTCATCTAAGGCTGTGGCTGAAGTCAGTTGTAGTTCTTGTGTTTCTCTTTCCTTCGGTGATTCTGCTCATTATCATCAGGTGTTCATCATTAATGCTCAGTCATCACTCAATTATCTAATTAACTTTAACACTGCACATAAATCTTATGTTTATGCATTAATTTTTTTTTTGAGTGTACGCTTGGCCATTTCTCCTGCTTCTAACACATCAACTCTGAAGACAAAATGTTCACTTGCTGCCTAATATACCCCACCCACTAACAGAGATCATCAGTGTTACTCACTGGTCATAATGTTATGCCTGATTGGTGTATGTTACTATTTTCATTTGTCACCAATGACTTCAAATACACTCACTTGACTCAACTGGAAGATAGAGCTGGTTGCAATGAATTCTGGGAACTGCATGATACCACACTACTATTTCTGCAAAATCTAGCTGTGTGTGTGTGTGAGTGTGAGTGTGAGTGTGTGTGTGTTTCAGAACAGCGTGTCCAGTCTGTCTCATATATCATCTGATGGTTCATGTCTCGGCTGACTTTAGCTTCTAGGTCAAGATGTTCTCGTGGTGTTTGAGATGTTCTGATCTCTCATTGTGTTCATTAAAGCAGTGTTTTTCTCTTTTGCAGGATAATGTCGACGC
>CM042263.1:38462712-38520212 GCA_023566225.1 Romanogobio albipinnatus
GTGTCACAGACCGGCTTAAACTAGTCCCAGATTAAACTAGTCCCAGATTAAACTAGTCCCAGATTAAACTAGTCCCAGATTAAACTAGTCCCAGATTAAACTGCATGTCTGAACATCTTAACATACATCAGTGCCATAGTTTCTCTCAGGATGAACACAGATCATGTTCCCCCCTAAAGAACATTTATAAAAGCGACTGAATCGAACTAAAGCTAATCTAAGCCCTGTCTTCACCCCTACACCCTTAACTACGGCACTATTGGACAGAACAGCCACAGTGGACACTATCGAGTGCACTCATTCAGTCCCACAAACGAGTTTAGTGTGCACAACTGATGTACGATCAACGGATGGAGCATGCCCATAATGCACTGCGAAAGTCGCGCGCTCCCGCGTCTCGCCAGAAGATGGCGCCCGCAGCTGAATCATCCATCCATTTTCCTTCACACAGGTAAACATTCCTTTTTCATTGATTATTAAGTTGTTTAATAACGGTTTATACATGCTAGAGTTCAATAAATCATGCCATTACATGATTAATTCAAATAATGTGCAAAAGTGGCAGCGCACTCAGTGTCCGAGTCCACTCACTCAAGTGAACTTTAAAGTGGAGTAATGTAGGGAGTAGTGAGTGAGGGGGCACAGGCCTTTATGTGCAGAAGCCCCGCCCCTCCGCGTGCGGACGTACATTACGCGAGAGCCTCCGTATTTCCGCGCTGCGCCATTTCAGAGCGGATCTGATCCAGGAGTCACACACACACGATCAGAAACACGTGATACTGACGGTAAATTTATTATTATTCGCTTTTATTGTGTTCCAATGCGTCTGATTGTAACGCGTGTGGTGTTTACTCGCCGGCGCGTGCAGACGGTTTGGCGGTTTTGCTCCATTTGTGTTTTTTTGCAGGCGCCATTTTACTATTGACCCAGATTAGCGGTTAGCAGCTTAACTTCAGTCTTTAATCACACGTGTTAAATTAACAATCATCTTGATTATGTGTACCGCAGCTCTCGCGCGTTACAGAGAGAGTTTGTGTGATAGTGTTTTAATCGCTGGTGTTGAGTCGCGTGTGACGCCGTGCGCCATTTTGAGCAGCGAACAAAAGCAAAAGACGCGATTTTTTTTCCATTAATGTTGTTAAGGCCTTTTTTTATTTACTTTTTTCAGTCGCTGCGCTCATTTAATCTTTATTGCTAGATGTATATGCTTGGGTAGTTTTGTGGTCGATAATAATAAACAATTTCGCGTATTAGGAGCTCGAACACAACAGTAGAAATCGACGGTGTTTGACGATGAATGGGCTCTGTCGGTGTTTCAAGCTCGTTTACAAATTCTACGGAAAGACTAAAACAATTATTATACCAAGAACACATTAGAGAGAGAGAGAGACGGGTATTGAGGGGGATGGAGGCCGAAAGCAGCCACACCTCCATTCATTTCCACGTCTTTCTCTAGAGATTATCGCGGTTATTTAAATTAGTGCACAACTGACACGTTCACTAGTAAGACTGGATATTGACACACATTTCACGTTTCCACACAAACTCGTTCGTTTTGTTACGTCAAATCTATTGATCCAGTGCTGTAAACTATACCCATTTCAGTTACATTAATATTAAAGTTTACACTTGACAATTAATTTAGCATACAATGCTAAAAACATCATAACTTAATATAATTGTTACTCCAATTGGTTTTCTGAAACATCCAGTCATAGCTTGTTTTCATAGCAGATTTAAACATGCATTAAATATTGAAAAACAGGTTTAGTCTGTTAATCAAAATGCTAATTTTTCTAGCTACCCATCGAGTTTATAGCCACCGGAAGGATTTTCTGAGGTAAATGTGGCGTAGTATGACATTTATTGTTCTCAAGTGGTTTTATTGAGGTTTCTCCTCACTGATTGAGCGATTACATGAGACATGATTCACTTCAGTAAGTTGTCCTGTATCTTTCAACATAACTTCCGTCGTTTATTAAAGCGATAGATCACCTAAAAATGAAGGATTCCATGATTTACTCTCCCCCAGCTCTTCCTTCTTCTCTCAGACGAACAGTTATATTAAAATATCCTGGCTAATCCAAGCATTATAATGAAGCCCATACAAGTGCGTGCATCCATCCATCATATAACTGCTCCACACGGCTCCGGGGGTTAATAAAGGCCTTCCGAAGCGAATCAATCGCTTGAGTAGGAAAAATATCCATATATAACGCGTTCCGCATTCAACTTACAGAAGAAGCGTTACTGGTGCGACGATGATGTGGAAGCTACATATTTTACTTCATGGGCGTCGGAAGCAAAAAAAAAGTGGGTGGGTCCTCAGTAATCTTTTGCTGGAGTAGATGCCAATTACATTAAGTACAAATATACCACTTTGCTTGCTAAACGTCTAGTTTGGAAAGACAAAATTACGGAAATCGCCATATCATTGAGAGTGGCAGTAGTGTAGGGGTAAGACGCACGGCATAAAATTGACACAAATCGACCCGCGGTTCGAGTCCGCCTTTCGCCGAACTCAATTATCTCCCTTTTCCCATCACATATGAGATCAAAAAGGCATTTATTGTAAATAAAAACAAAGAAAAAATTAGAAAAGTGGAAATAAAGCGTCTAACATGTGTTTAATAATAAGTGTTTATCGATTAGGGGTAGGTAAACAGACGTGCTGATGATAAAAGTGAGTGGGTCCAATATCATTGATCGTAAAAAGTGGGTGGGTCTTGTCCCACCCACATACAATGGTTCCGACGCCCATGTTTTACTTTACACCGTGTTAAATGTGGATATTTTTCCTACTCAAACCATCAATTTGCTTCAGAAGGCCTTTATTAACCCCCGGAGCTGTGTGGAGCAGTTATATGATGGATGGATGCACTTCATTATAAAGCGTGTAAGAGCAGGACATGTGTGATGTAACTCTGATTGTGTTCGTCTGAGAGAAGAGCTGGGAGAGTAAATCATGGGGTCATTATAATTTTTGGGTGAACCATCCCTTTAAAGACACATTTGCTGTTTGAATTTCATTATAGAATCAACACTCAAATGTAACCTCTCGTTACTCTTACAGATTGAGCCATGCATCGCGACTGCCCTCTGGACTGCAAAGTGTACGTGGGGAATCTTGGAAATAATGGGAATAAGTCGGAACTGGAGAGGGCGTTCGGCTACTACGGCCCCTTGAGGAGCGTCTGGGTGGCCAGGAACCCGCCGGGCTTTGCATTCGTCGAGTTCGAGGACCCCCGTGACGCCACAGACGCCGTCAGAGAGCTGGACGGACGGTGAGTGTGTGTGTGTGTGTGTGTGTGTGTTATACCACGAGCGCTCTGCATGTTACTCTTGACCTCTGAACTAATGGATGGGTCGCGCAGGACTCTCTGCGGGTGCCGAGTGAGGGTGGAGCTGTCCAATGGCGAGAAGCGAACTCGTAACCGCGGCCCGCCTCCATCCTGGAGTCGACGTCCACGCGACGACTACCGCAGACGCAGCAGCCCGCCCGCCAGGCGCAGGTAAAGCCGTTTTCCCTCACCTGTCTCTCTGTGCACTGTGTTTCAGAGCAAACTAATGCGATTCCCTCCGCCAGTCCTGGAGGCCCTGCTCCGCCGGCGCCACGGGTCCCGGCTCGGATGGGCGTCCGCCGGAGATCTTTAGCTCCTCCATCTTCATTGTCATTGATAACCATTAAACGATGATCTGACTGGGCTTCTCAAATTCTGCTAGTCGCTCATGAGCGTTTAGAAGCAGATCAGCCAGTGATTGAGTTGGGCTGATCTCACCCGGGTTGCGTTTCAGCCCGAAATGAAACGCTGGAACGACGAAGGCGAGCTTTTTGATTGCTTGTTGGGTAACGCTTCACAACAGGGTTCTGTTTATTAATGAACTAACCCTGAGAGAGGCATTAATGTTGATTTCATCATGAACTAACAGTGAACGGTTGTGTATTAACCAATAGTGGCGCATGTGTTGCATTAGCTAGCGGGACCTTATTGGGAAGCGTTACTGCTTTTTGCGTCGTGATGTTGTTCTGATGACAATTTAGCACTTTTTTTTTTTTTTTCCTGCCCAAACTCTCATCCTGTTCTGATATTCTCCGGTAATTTAAAGCAACTTTTTGGGACTTTAGCTTATTCGCCGTATCCCCCAGAGTTAAGTCCATACACACATTCTCATCTCTGTGCGTGCCATAACTGTATGACACACTCACTGCTAGCCTAGCTTAGCACAAAGACTGGAGGTAAAGGGCTCCAGCTAGCCTAGCTTAGCACAAAGACTGGAGGTAAATGGCTCCAGCTAGCCTACTGCTCAATAAGTGACAAAAATAACACCAACATTTTCCTATTTACATGTTGTGATGTGTGTAGTTACATCGTATGCCAAGACCGACAGAAAATGTAAAGTCTAGGTCGGTATGGCAGGAACTATACTCTCATTCCTGCGTAGTAATCAAGGAACTTTGCTGTCATTCCATGAGTGCAGCGGCGCAACGATATTACGCAGCGCCTGAAAATAGGCTAACTTCCCTCAACACAACCTGCTTGCACAGAGAGCGCTGGGGACTATTTTCAGGCGCTGCGTAATATCGTTGCGCCGCTGCACTCATGGAATGACAGCAAAGTTCCTTGATTACTACGCAGGAATGAGAGTATAGTTCCTGCCATATCGGCCTAGAAAAATCACAACTTTTCATTTTCTGTCGGTCTTGGCATACGATGTAACTACACACATGACAACATGTAAATAGGAAAATGTTGGTGTTATTTTGTCACTTATTGAGCAGTAGGCTAGCTGGAGCCATTTACCTCCAGTCTTTGTGCTAAGCTAGGCTAGCTGGAGCCATTTACCTCCAGTCTTTGTGCTAAGCTAGGCTAGCAGTGGGTGCGTCAGACAGAGTTATGGCACGGAGATGAGAGTGGTGTGTATGGACTTTGGGGGATACGGCGAATAAGCTAAAGTCCCAAAAGGTCGGCGTGTTCCTTTAACGTCTGAAAGCTAAAGTGATGTCTTTAACATTTATAAGGAGAGTTTGGGCTGCGCTGGACGTGCTTTAATTGTCCTTTCGGACTGAAATTCGACCCGGATGCGATTGCGCTAATATTGATTACATGCTCAGTTTGTGATTGGCCGAAGCCCAGTCGCTTGTGTTTAGTATCTGCTCGGCTCTAGTAATGGTTGGAATGCAATCTTTTGTTGACTTAACTTTACATGAAAAGGTTGTTTTTATTTTCTTATCTTATCATCTATATTAATAAAAATGAACCCCGTTGCAGAGTCACCACCATGCCTCTCCTCACCACCCTCTGAGTCAGTCTACTAGTCCTCTTTCAGCATCATGTGACCAGCGTGCCCCAATCAGCTGGCTGGGTTGGTGTCACATGACCCAGGCGTGGCCAGTCATCAGGTCGCACCAGCCCATTGGTTCCTGAGCATGCCGTTGTCAGCTCCTCTTCCTCCTCCAACCTTAACACCCAATCGGCAGCGGCCCACTTCACATTCCTGACCAATCAGCGTTTTACGTTCCCCAATGTCTACACTACCAACCACCAGCAACAGCCTTCGGCTAACCAATAAAAGCAGGAAAAATCCACTACATCCAGCCCCCATCCGCAAGCCAGCTAATCAGCTCGCAGCATCTGGCCTGCACTTTCCCGCCAATTCTGCTCCCCGGCCGCCAGCCGCCTCCCCTTCGCCTTTTCTAGCTTGTTGAAAACCGAAAGACTAGTAAGTTTTTCCTGCTTCATACAGTTTAATGCTGAATACAGATATAAGATGAGGAGAAATCTCCTGTTGAGTTGACACACAAACACAGGGTTGGTATGAGATCTGCCATGTGCAGACTCCGTTAAGCTTAGGGTAAGCAGACTGATGGGGAGCCCAAGCGGAGGTTCAGGTTACATAAGAAGCGTGGGCTTTGAGAGCTGCTCTTGCTGTCTGTGTCAGTGTCTTCTTCATTCTGTGGGGTGGTTTGCAGTGCGTTGAGTTTCTCCTAGTGCACTACTGTGTAGCTCATGTGGCGAGATCTCCACTCCACCCCTGTATCAGGGCGATGACGAGTGTTTGACTGTTAGCAGGCTGGAGTTTCAGGGCTTTAGAGGGCTGCTCGTGTGTCGATCGCCGCGCTCACTCGCTCTTCTTCTTCTCTTCTTCAGATCGCCCAGGAGGAGGAGCTTCAGTCGCAGTCGTAGCAGGTAAGGGTTTTCTCAACCTTCCGAGCGCTTTAATATCGTTCAGATGCTTCTGTAGTTTTTAGCAATATTTTGAATCGTTTTTATTTTTGTATTTTCCGTTTTTAGTTGTTTTTGTCGTTTTTTTTAAACACATCAACTATATAGTTTTTTTTTTTTTACTATTTTACTTATTTTAATTATTTTAGTACATCCAAGTTAAACTAAATTAAAACGAGAATGAATTATGGATGTACCGATAACGAACTTAAAATAGCTGATAACGATAAGATTAAAAATTAACATGTTGGCTGAGACCGATAACATTAACTATAAGATTAAAAGTGAACACGTCGTCCGATATAACATAAAAATTGAACGTATATCGGGCTGATACCGATATGGTGGCCGATAACATTAACGAAAAGATTCAAAATTAACATATGGTGGCCGATAACATTAACGATAAGATTCAAAATGAACATATGTCGGCCGATATAACATTAACGATAAGATTCAAAATGAACATATGTCGTCCGATATAACATTAACGATAAGATTCAAAATGAACATATGTCGTCCAATATAACATTAACAATAAGATTCAAAATGAGCATATGGTGGCCGATGTAACATTAACGATAAGATTCAAAATGAACATATGTCGTCCGATGTAACATTAACGATAAGATTCAAAATGAGCATATGGTGGCCGATGTAACATTAACGATAAGATTCAAAATGAACATATGTCGTCCGATGTAACATTAACGATAAGATTCAAAATGAACATATGTCGTCCGATATAACATTAACGATAAGATTCAAAATGAACATATGTCGTCCGATATAACATTAACGATAAGATTCAAAATGAACATATGTCGTCCGATATAACATTAACGATAAGATTCAAAATGAACATATGTCGTCCGATATAACATTAACGATAAGATTCAAAATGAACATATGTCGTCCGATATAACATTAACGATAAGATTCAAAATGAACATATGTCGTCCGATATAACATTAACGATAAGATTCAAAATGAACATATGTCGTCCGATATAACATTAACGATAAGATTCAAAATGAACATATGTCGTCCGATATAACATTAACGATAAGATTCAAAATGAACATATGTCGTCCGATATAACATTAACGATAAGATTCAAAATGAACATATGTCGTCCGATATAACATTAACGATAAGATTCAAAATGAACATATGTCGTCCGATATAACATTAACGATAAGATTCAAAATGAACATATGTCGTCCGATATAACATTAACGATAAGATTCAAAATGAACATATGTCGTCCGATATAACATTAACGATAAGATTCAAAATGAGCATATGGTGGCCGATGTAACATTAACGATAAGATTCAAAATGAACATATGTCGGCCGATATAACATTAACGATAAGATTCAAGATGAACATATGTCGGCCGATATAACATTAACGATAAGATTCAAGATGAACATATGTCGGCCGATATAACATTAACGATAAGATTCAAGATGAACGTATGTCGTCCGATATAACATTAACGATAAGATTCAAAATGAACATATGGTGGCCAATATAACATTAACGATAAGATTCAAAATGAGCATATGGTGGCCGATGTAACATTAACGATAAGATTCAAAATGAACATATGTCGTCCGATATAACATTAACGATAAGATTCAAGATGAACATATGTCGTCCGATATAACATTAACGATAAGATTCAAGATGAACATATGTCGGCCGATATAACATTAACGATAAGATTCAAAATGAACGTATGTCGTCCGATATAACATTAACGATAAGATTCAAGATGAACATATGTCGGCCGATATAACATTAACGATAAGATTCAAAATGAACGTATGTCGTCCGATATAACATTAACGATAAGATTCAAAATGAACATATGGTGGCCGATACTGATATATGGTGGCTGCTGTATCATGCATCCCTAAAATGAATAATTGTAAATATTGTTCTTTCTTGTGATGAGTGTGTGAACTGTATTAACCCTGGTTCTGGACTCGCTCTAGATCTCTTTCCAGAGAGCGCAGGAGGGAGAGATCGCTGTCCCGCGACAGGAACCACAAGCCCTCGCGATCTTTCTCCCGATCGAGGAGGTAAGAGTTCTCGTCCTTTATCTCGTCCGGCCGGTAATGACGTCCGACCCCGAGCTCACATCTCGATCTTCTCGTTTACAGTCGTTCCAGATCTAATGACCGGAAATGAACCACCACACAGAGAAAAGCGTTGTGACGGGAAAACGTCGATCAAAAACGTTGAAAAGACTTTATTGCTCCCCATTTATTTTTGTTTTTTATGAAGATTATTTTAGCGGTTCTGTTTCCTTCTGTAGCTGCGGTTTTAATGCGACGGCATTCCATCTCTCACTTTTAAGATTTGTTTAGTTTTCTTTGTGTTTGCCGGTGAATGTGACGGTCCTGCTGCGCGGAGCTCGGCCGCGGGCCTTTTGCTTTGTGTTTGTGATCCGAGGGGAGATGTACGGACACGTGCCGCCAGCAGGAGCAGGATGAAGAACAGCTCATTCTCGTGTTTCCTCCTAGTGTTTGTACTGTTTATAATGTTGAGCTCAATTAAAACTCATTACAAAATATCCCCTGTCTCTTCCTCAGTTTGTACAAGAGTTCATAATCAGTGTGTAATATCTTGCAAATGTTCGTCAACACTAATGCATCTGTTCCCTGTGTGAGGTTGTGTGTGTGTGTAATATGCAAATGTCCAGCACGTACAGTATTGAAGCGTTGTGTTCCTCTGATGCGCTCTTTCATTAACGCTGGGCTAATATCAAGACTTCTGTAATTTAACGTGGGTGTTCTCAAACGGGTCCAGGGTCCTTCAGTGGAAAACTTCAGAGATGCATTTGATTAAATAAAATACAAAATATTTGTTTAAACTAGGGCTGTCAAAAGATTAATCACGATTAATCGCATCCAAAATAAAAGTTTGTGTTTACATAATATATGTGTGTGAACTGTGTATAATTATTATGTTTATATATAAAAACACACACAAGCATGTATATATTTAAGAAAAATGTATTATATTTATATATAAAATATTTATATTATATAAATGTATAGAGTATATACATGCAAATATTTCTTAAATATATACATGAATATTTATATAAACATAATAATTATACACAGTTCACACATATATTATGTAAACACAAACTTTTATTTTGGATGTGATTAATCTTTTGACAGCCCTAATTTAAACTAATACAATGTTTAAATTAAAAAAAACATATATCGACGTGTCGACATTTCTACATTTTGTCATTATGACGTCAATTTCGACCTGTATTTATTTTTACTTAAAGTCGAAGTTGAAAAGTCAAAATTATGACTTGGTCATAGATATAACTTTAAATCAGAATTTCAACTTTTAAATGAAGAATTCCTTTTTTTTTTGTCTTGACTTTCAAGTCCGAATTTTGACAGTCATTTCAATTCATAATTTTTACTTGTCATTTTTAAATGTAATTTAAAATATTTGTTTAAAATTAAATGGTTTAAATAAAAAAAATGCATAAGAATCTGATTAAATTAAAAATAACTTCATTTTTGTAAAACTAATCGTTTAATCTGAAATGCGAAAAACGGTCGGGGAAAAAGTAAAAAAAAAAGATTAGTGATAAAATTTGATTTAAATAAAATATAAATTAGTATACTGCAGTGAGTAGAGAAAGTTAATTTTACACATTACTTTTTGCGTCTTTATCCACGAAAATATTAAAATGGTGAGGTGCAGTGGTTAATGACCTGATCAAGTCCCTCATTGGCTCCCGCTGTGCTGACGTCACGACTCATCAATCTTTCATAGCCGATGATCACGTGATGAGCCACTCAGAAGTGTGTGTGTGTGTGTGTGTTATGGCGGATCATTCGCTTCTCCACAGACCACAACCCATGCGCGGTTCGCCAGTCCACTCACTATCTTTTGCTTTGATAAATTAATCTATACAACTACATGGAATATTTGTATCTTTGCATTAAAGGGTTAGTTCACCCAAAATTGAAAATAAAGTCATTGACGTCAATTTCGACCTGTATTTTTTTTTTTTTTTACTTAAAGTCGAAGTTGAAAAGTCAAAATTATGACTTGGTCATAGATATAACTCTAAATCAGAATTTCAACTTTTAAATGAAGAATTCCTTTTTTTTTGTCTTGACTTTCAAGTCCGAATTTTGACTCATTTCAATTCATAATTTTTACTTGTCAATTGAATTTTAAATGTAATTTAAAATATTTGTTTAAAATTAAATGGTTTAAATAAAAAAACTTGATTTAAATAAAAATTGCATAAATCTGATTAAATAAAAAAATAACTTCATTTTTGTAAAACTAATCGTTTAATCTGAAATGCGAAAAGCGGTGCGGGGGGAAAAGTAAAAAAAAAAGATTAGTGATAAAATTTGATTTAAATACTTTTTGAGCGGAAAAACAACAAAAATAACGACTTTATCACACTATTATTGTTGTTCAATTTGAGCCTCTGACGCCACGACTTCTTCTTCTACTACTACTAATCTCAGTTTTCGCGCATGCGTCGTGGCGTCAGAGGCTCAAATTGAACAACAATAATAGTCGTTATTTTTGTTGTTTTTCCGCTCAAAAAGTATTTTCGTCGCATGATAGACTTAATACAGAGCCACTGTAGTCATTTGGACTCCTTAAATGACGTTTTTACTATTCTGGGCCATCAAGTTTCAGTCCCTCTGAAAGCCTATGGAGGAGCGAGACAGCTCTCAGATTTCATCAAAAATATACTAAATTATGTTCCGAAGATGAACGAAGGTCTTACATGGTTGGAACAACACGAGGGTGAGTAATTACTGACTTTATTTTCATTTTTGGGTGAACTAACCCTTTAATGTGCGCTCATAGACACGGGCTGTAATAATATACCCCAGAGTGACGAATGAGTCTGAATGAATAAACGGGTTCCACAGAAACTCAAACTTTCCCGCTCTTTCCCTTCCCTCGCCTCGCCTCACTCACGGCTCTGATGAGTCACGCGTCGGGTGAGTAGCTGATGTTTTCCCGCGGTTCCCTCGCGCTGTACCGGAAGAGCTCATTAATGAAGAATGGCGGTGCTATGATCAGATCGCGGGGTCTCTCATTAGTCAACAAACTGACTGACTGATTTGATTTAGCGCTGTGGGGTTTACTGGCTCTAAATCAGGCCAGTTATTGCTGTAATTATTTTGTTCTGGGTTAAATATTACCGTTTCATATATATGAAATAAATTCATGTGCAGCAAACAAACAAAACTCCGACTGTATGTGTCCATATGATGTGCCTATAGAATATATGAGGAAATGACCCGGATGCTTGTAGTTCTGTGTGTCATCCGGGTCATTTCACTCTGAGCTATTACTCTGCATCTTTATATGAGTTATGATTATTAATGTCTGGGCTCTCGTGTGTGGGCGGGGCTCATCCTGTTGTATTATATTAGTCAAATATCTATAAAGGCCATTTCTGAAATATGCTGATATATCATATATGGGATAATACAACAAAAACTAGAGACAACTTGACTCTTAATGTCATAATTATGACTTTTTAGGTCAATTTTGACTTGACATAATTTTTTTTCTTTTGGTCAATTTCTACTTTTTATGTCATAATTATAACTTTAAGTCTGAATTTTGACTTCTGTTTTATTTTCAACTGACATAATTTAATTTTTTTAAGTCACAATTTCGGCTTAGTTTAAATCATTTATGTCAAAATTGTGACAAATCAATTTCAACTTTTAATATTTGTGACTTTTTTTAGTCATTTTGACTTTCTGTCATTATGACTTTAAGTCTGAATTTTAACTTGACAAAATTGACAGATTTCAACATCATACACACAAAACAATGCTGGGTTAAAAACAACTCAAGTTGGGTTGAAAATGGACAAACTCAGCGATTGGGTTGTTTTAAGCAAACATTTTTTTGTGTAATTTAATTTTTTTGTCAAATTTTGACTGTCGTCATAATTATGACAAGTCAATTTCGACTTTTTGCGTTTTAAGTCATAATTTGATCATTATCATTTGATAACCATTGACTTTTTTTGTCAATTTCAACTTTTAATGTCATAATTGTGACTTTCAAGTTAGTTTCACCATTTTATGTCATATTAATTCATAATTTCTACATTTTGTCATTCCGAATTTTGTCATATTAAGTCAGAATTTTGACTAATAATTTCAACTTTTATGTCAAATTTGGACCTTTTTAAGCCATATCTTTTAGTATTATGACTTATGTCATAATTTCGACTTTTTATATAATTTAATTCAATATTCAATATTAATTCAATATAATTTAATATAATTAAATTATGATTTACTAAAGCGTTTTCTTATGTGGCAGAAATGGGCTTCCGTAAATACCTAAGAAACGAATCAATCTATCATTTCTTAAAGCTCGTCGCTGTTGAAGAATAATTGATCACGTGCTTATTTCTGTGGTGGATCTGCTCACACAAGAAAGGGAAATACACGCTTAAGAACCGCGCATGCGCAGTGGCGGATCCGCTCAGCTCGGGAACCGCTGCTCGTTCTGTGACGCAGATCCACTGGAATGTCCCGTGAAGGCGCGTTCACGCTGCACACTCGCTCACGTGTTGCCATGGGCTCAGTCCACGTGCTGTGCTCACTAGGCCCCGCCTACGGGCTGGACACGCCCATCGGAGTTGACAAAAGTTGAGACAGTCCCTCGCGCAGAAGCAGAACAGCTCCAGTCCAGTCCAGTCCAGTCCAGCGCTACTCCTGAGGTCCAGTTGAGCTGATCCCGCTGTCAGGAGACCCGAACCCGCTCACGGTCACTCAGCTCACGGCGGTTCTACCGTGTTTGGACCCTCGTCAGAAGCCGAATCATGTAAGTGTTCCTGTTTTCCTCGCTTCGCGCTTTCACCGCGTTATTATTATCAGAAGAGCGCGAGACTCGTGTATAAACACCTCAGACGAGCTGTGACGCGAAGCCGCTCCCTCACGCGCGAGTGTCGCTCAGGTTGGCGGTTTTTTCGCTGTTTGACCGTTATTACTCATGTTTTCCACCGGCTTACACGAGCTCCGGCTTCACGTGGAGCCTGAGCGCTGAGTGGGCGTGTCTGTGTCGCTCCTGACCAATCAAAACAACGCTCGCTTTCCCGCTGCAGTCTTGAATGTACTTTTTTCGTAATGAACTGAATGTCCCCTCACGCGAACCAATAGGGAAGCAGTGACGCGCGCTGTCATGACGTCATGAAATATATGTATTAATAAAGTATTAAAAATAAATAATTATATGAATGGGCTGAAATCTCTTATCACAATTATACATTTATTAAATTTAATATTAAATTCTGACACTTTGTGGGGAACTTTGGGCTGGTTTGTCAGTCCTGTCATTGTAAGAATGTCATTATTATTAAGTATAAGTATTATTTTAGTTAAATAAGAGTTAATCATCGAGTTAAATAAGCAATTTAAATAAAATGTTAATACATACGTTTTCTCATGGAAAAAAGACTAACCTTTTGTCATAATTATGACTCATCAATTTTGACTTGTAATGTTTTCGACTTTTAAGTCATAATTTCGACTATTATCACACGCATTATTTAGTTAAGAGTTAATGAGTTTAATAACAATACACAATTTAAATAAATAATGATAAAACAAAGCAACAAAACTATAATATCTCAAGTATTATTTTAGTGCTTTTAAACAAAAATATGTTTATAAATCATGATGTCCCTCATATATGATGTGTTTTTACATGTGTGTAGATGTAATGTGCATTAGATGCTCAGTGTGTGTCCCTCTGCTGGTCAGACGCGGTCACTGCAGTCAGAGGAACATGCCCTCACATGTCTGTGCTCATGACTCACTTAGAAGCTGCTCTCAGAACAGCAGACACACTCAGGCAGGACAGCACTGGTCAGACAGGACAGCAGCACTGGTCAGACAGGACAGCACTGGTCAGACAGGACAGCACTGGTCAGTCAGGACAGCACTGGTCAGTCAGGACAGCACTGGTCAGTCAGGACAGCAGACACACTCAGACAGGACAGCACGGGTCAGACAGGACAGCACTGGTCAGACAGGACAGCACTGGTCAGTCAGGACAGCAGACACACTCAGACAGGACAGCACGGGTCAGACAGGACAGCACTGGTCAGACAGGACAGCACTGGTCAGTCAGGACAGCAGACACACTCAGACAGGACAGCACTGGTCAGACAGGACAGCACTGGTCAGTCAGGACAGCAGACACACTCAGACAGGACAGCACTGGTCAGACAGGACAGCACTGGTCAGTCAGGACAGCAGACACACTCAGACAGGACAGCACGGGTCAGACAGGACAGCACTGGTCAGACAGGACAGCACTGGTCAGTCAGGACAGCACTGGTCAGTCAGGACAGCAGACACACTCAGACAGGACAGCACGGGTCAGACAGGACAGCACTGGTCAGACAGGACAGCACTGGTCAGACAGGACAGCACTGGTCAGACAGGACAGCACTGGTCAGACAGGACAGCACTGGTCAGTCAGGACAGCAGACACACTCAGACAGGACAGCACGGGTCAGACAGGACAGCACGGGTCAGACAGGACAGCACTGGTCAGACAGGACAGCACTGGTCAGTCAGGACAGCAGACACACTCAGACAGGACAGCACTGGTCAGACAGGACAGCACTGGTCAGTCAGGACAGCAGACACACTCAGACAGGACAGCACTGGTCAGACAGGACAGCACGGGTCAGACAGGACAGCACTGGTCAGACAGGACAGCACTGGTCAGTCAGGACAGCAGACACACTCAGACAGGACAGCACTGGTCAGACAGGACAGCACTGGTCAGTCAGGACAGCAGACACACTCAGACAGGACAGCACGGGTCAGACAGGACAGCACTGGTCAGACAGGACAGCACTGGTCAGTCAGGACAGCAGACACACTCAGACAGGACAGCACTGGTCAGTCAGGACAGCAGACACACTCAGACAGGACAGCACGGGTCAGACAGGACAGCACGGGTCAGACAGGACAGCACTGGTCAGTCAGGACAGCAGACACACTCAGACAGGACAGCACGGGTCAGACAGGACAGCACTGGTCAGACAGGACAGCACTGGTCAGTCAGGACAGCAGACACACTCAGGCAGCACTGGTCAGACAGGACAGCACTGGTCAGACAGGACAGCACTGGTCAGGCAGGACAGCAGACACACTCAGGCAGCACTGGTCAGGCAGGACAGCACTGGTCAGGCAGGACAGCAGACACACTCAGGCAGCACTGGTCAGGCAGGACGGCACTGGTCAGACAGGACAGCACTGGTCAGGCAGGACAGCAGACACACTCAGGCAGCACTGGTCAGGTAGGACAGCACTGGTCAGGCAGGACAGCAGACACACTCAGGCAGCACTGGTCAGTCAGGATAGCACTGGTCAGGCAGGACAGCACTGGTCAGGCAGGACAGCAGACACACTCAGACAGCACTGGTCAGTCAGGATAGCACTGGTCAGGCAGGACAGCACTGGTCAGGCAGGACAGCAGACACACTCAGACAGCACTGGTCAGTCAGGATAGCACTGGTCAGGCAGGATAGCACTGGTCAGGCAGGACAGCACTGGTCAGGCAGGACAGCAGACACACTCAGGCAGCACTGGTCAGTCAGGATAGCACTGGTCAGGCAGGACAGCACTGGTCAGGCAGGACAGCAGACACACTCAGACAGCACTGGTCAGTCAGGACAGCACGGGTCAGGCAGGACAGCACGGGTCAGACAGGACAGCACTGGTCAGGCAGGACAGCAGACACACTCAGGCAGCACTGGTCAGGTAGGACAGCACTGGTCAGGCAGGACAGCAGACACACTCAGGCAGCACTGGTCAGTCAGGATAGCACTGGTCAGGCAGGACAGCACTGGTCAGGCAGGACAGCAGACACACTCAGACAGCACTGGTCAGTCAGGATAGCACTGGTCAGGCAGGACAGCACTGGTCAGGCAGGACAGCAGACACACTCAGACAGCACTGGTCAGTCAGGATAGCACTGGTCAGTCAGGATAGCACTGGTCAGGCAGGACAGCACTGGTCAGGCAGGACAGCAGACACACTCAGGCAGCACTGGTCAGTCAGGATAGCACTGGTCAGGCAGGACAGCACTGGTCAGGCAGGACAGCAGACACACTCAGACAGCACTGGTCAGTCAGGACAGCACGGGTCAGGCAGGACAGCACGGGTCAGGACAGCACTGGTCAGACAGGACAGCACTGGTCAGTCAGGACAGCACTGGTCAGGACAGCACTGGTCAGTCAGGACAGCACTGGTCAGTCAGGACAGCACAGGTCAGACAGCACTGGTCAGTCAGGCAGCACTGGTCAGGCAGCACTGGTCAGGACAGCACTGGTCAGGACAGCACTGGTCAGGCAGCACTGGTCAGGACAGCACTGGTCAGGCAGGACAGCACTGGTCAGGCAGGAGAAATCAGTGCATGGGTTGAGGTGTAATATTAAGGCGTGTTGTGTTTCCTCACTGGTGACCGGCTGACCGCCCCTCATGTCTCTCCAGATCCCGGTCATGGCGGCGCACAGGCGGATCCTGCGAGCTCTGGGAAACGGGCCGGCGAGAAGGAACCTGTTCGGTCCGGTGGACCGCGAGCAGCTTCAGCTGGAGTACCGCGCCGCCCTGAGGAAAGACCTGGAGGACGCGTCGCGCCGCTGGAGCTTCGACTTCGTCTTGGAGAGGCCGCTGGAGGGCGGAGACTTCCAGTGGGAGGGCGTGTCCGCGGTCCGGGTGCCCGTGCTGTACCGCTGCTGTGAGGGGAAGGAGAACGCCCCCCACACCCCCGACAGATTCAGCCCAGTACCGCAGGGCACGGAGAGAACGCCGGAGAAGAGAGCCGAGCTGAAGAGGAAACAGACCAACATCACAGGTGAGGTGGGAGAATAATATATATACACACCAATCAGGCATAACATTATGACCAGTGAGTAACACTGATGATCTCTGTTAGTGGGTGGGGTATATTAGGCAGCAAGTGAACATGTTGTCCTCAGAGTTGATGTGTCAGAAGCAGGAGAAATGGGCAAGCGTGAGGATTTGAGCGAGTTTGGCAAGGGCCAGATTGTGACGGCTAGACGACTGGGTCAGAGCATCTCCAGAACTGCTGGAGTAAAATACTAATAGTTTAATGTAGGAGTAAAATACGAGCAGATGTTGAGTAAAGGCGTCAATGACAGTTCTTATGCTCTTATCCACACAGATTTCTACCAGGCGAAGAAGAGGCAGGTGGCCACGCCCCGCAAATCAGGACAATAACGCCAACACGGGCCTGGACTCATGCCCTCACACGGGCCTGGACTCATGCCCTCACACGGGCCTGGACTCATGCCCTCACACGGGCCTGGACTCATGCCCTCACACATGAACTCAGCAGATCTTCTGTTGTTCTACACCGTCATCTACCTTCAGCCTCTCAAGAACTCTCTCAGCGATCGCTCGAGCTTTCCCACAGTTCCTCAATCATGTGTGATTCAGGAATATCCTCTTTGAACACTTCACTTCCTGTTTGTTCGTTCGCAAAGGTTAACATTTATGCAAATTTACCTTTTTAAAAAATCCCTTTAAATTCGATGGGTGGAGGGGACGAAAAGATTCTGGAAAGATCCGCAAGAGTTAGTGGCGATTCTAAAGCACTGATTGTTCAGTGCCCACATATTTAAATGTATTGCTTTATTGCACATGTAGCTGACTTTAAAAACGGCTCATTTTAAATGTTTTTTTTTTTTACACTTAAAAGTTATTGTTGTTATTATAAATGTAAACCTCAATTACGCTGCCAGTACGAGCTCGCACACGTTCTCAGAACTCAGCTGCGATCACTTTACACAACGCATTGATTTACACTCGCGCCGTTCGTCAAACACCAGCAGAATCTCGTACATTATTTCGTACATCATGTCATGTTAAGTTGAGGACGGAAATTACCGTACGAATGTTTTACCAAGACATTCGTTCCAGGGTTATTATTAACTTAAACTAAAACTGTTAATTGAAATAAAGTTAAATATAAATATTAGTCCAACTTAAACTAAATTAAACTGAAATAAGTTTTGAGTACTAAAAATGTTACCTGGAAATAAACTAAAACTGAAATAAAAATAAGTTAAACCTAAATAGTAATATTTAAATAAAATAACAGAAGCACAACGATGAACATGAAAATATAAAAATAAAAGCTACAAAATAATAACAGCGATTGTTTCGCGACGCGTCCGCTGCCACGACAGCATCTTTACAAACACTCAGCTTTCCTGTTGTCATGGAAACACAAGTAACGTCGAGCGATAACGTCTCGATGAACGCCAAGCTTTATACTTTAGGAAGAAAGCTCTCTTCTACTCCAGGTTTGAATCCCAGCGAGCGTTGACTGAATCTGTTGAAGCTCTTCGTGTATTTCTGCGCTCCGTCTGTAAATATCTGTTGATATCCGGATCATTCTGTGGACTCGGAATGGCACTTGTTGTGGAGTAGTGTAGCTTGCACAGGTCCGTTACTGTTAAAGAGCTCTGAATATATGCCGTATTTATTTAAATGATGAATATTGTATTGTAGATTTGACATGTAATTGTTCTTTTAATAAAGCTGTTTATGAAGAGAAGCTCTGGTGTGCACGATTGATTTGTACGAAGGAATCTACTTAAAATATTCATGCTGTTCATTTAAAAAAGTTTTTGTGCTGTAAAGTGTTTTAATGTTAACTATTTTTCTAGGTGGATTTTTTTCTGGGGAAACTTTACGTTTTACGTTCCCTAGAGAAACTTTACGTTCTCTCGTAAAACCTTTGCGTTCCCTAGAGAAACTTTACTTTTTTTACGAGAGAACGTAACGTTTCTCTGGGGAACGCAAAGGTTTTACGAGAGAACGTAAAGTTTCTCTGGGGAACGCAAAGGTTTAACGAGAGAACGTAAAGTTTCTCTGGGGAACGCAAAGGTTTAACGAGAGAACGTAAAGTTTCTCTGGGGAACGCAAAGGTTTTACGAGAGAACGTAAAGTTTCTCTAGGGAACGCAAAGGTTTTACGAGAGAACGTAAAGTTTCTCTGGGGAACGCAAAGGTTTTACGAGAGAACGTAAAGTTTCTCTAGGGAACGCAAAGGTTTTACGAGAGAACGTAAAGTTTCTCTGGGGAACGCAAAGGTTTAACGAGAGAACGTAAAGTTTCTCTGGGGAACGCAAAGGTTTTACGAGAGAACGTAAAGTTTCTCTGGGGAACGCAAAGGTTTAACGAGAGAACGTAAAGTTTCTCTGGGGAACGCAAAGGTTTAACGAGAGAACGTAAAGTTTCTCTGGGGAACGCAAAGGTTTTACGAGAGAACGTAAAGTTTCTCTGGGGAACGCAAAGGTTTTACGAGAGAACGTAAAGTTTCTCTGGGGAACGCAAAGGTTTAACGAGAGAACGTAAAGTTTCTCTGGGGAACGCAAAGGTTTTACGAGAGAACGTAAAGTTTCTCTGGGGAACGCAAAGGTTTAACGAGAGAACGTAAAGTTTCTCTGGGGAACGCAAAGGTTTAACGAGTGATCGTAAAGTTTCTCTGGGGAACGCAAAGGTTTTACGAGAGAACGTAAAGTTTCTCTGGGGAACGCAAAGGTTTAACGAGAGAACGTAAAGTTTCTCTGGGGAACGCAAAGGTTTTACGAGAGAACGTAAAGTTTCTCTGGGGAACGCAAAGGTTTAACGAGAGAACGTAAAGTTTCTCTGGGGAACGCAAAGGTTTTACGAGAGAACGTAAAGTTTCTCTGGGGAACACAAAGGTTTAACGAGAGAGCGTAAAGTTTATCTGGGGAACGCAAAGGTTTAACGAGAGAACGTAAAGTTTCTCTGGGGAACGCAAAGGTTTTACGAGAGAACGTAAAGTTTCTCTGGGGAACGCAAAGGTTTTACGAGTGATCATAAAGTTTCTCTGGGGAACGCAAAGGTTTAACGAGAGAACGTAAAGTTTCTCTGGGGAACGCAAAGGTTTTACGAGAGAACGTAAAGTTTCTCTGGGGAACGCAAAGGTTTAACGAGAGAACGTAAAGTTTCTCTGGGGAACGCAAAGGTTTTACGAGTGATCATAAAATTTCTCTGGGGAACGCAAACATTTTACGAGTGATCGTAAAGTTTCTCTGGGGAACGCAAACATTTTACGAGTGATCGTAAAGTTTCTCTGGGGAACGCAAAGGTTTTACGAGTGATCATAAAGTTTCTCTGGGGAACGCAAACATTTTACGAGTGATCGTAAAGTTTCTCTGGGGAACGCAAAGGTTTATTGAGTGATCATAAAGTTTCTCTGGGGAACGCAAACATTTTACAAGTGATCGTAAAGTTTCTCTGGGGAACGCAAAGGTTTTTCGAGTGATCGTAAAGTTTCTCTGGGGAACGCAAACATTTTACAAGTGATCGTAAAGTTTCTCTGGGGAACGCAAAGGTTTATCGAGTGATCGTAAAGTTTCTCTGGGGAACGCAAAGGTTTATCGAGTGATCGTAAAGTTTCTCTGGGGAACGCAAAGGTTTTACGAGTGATCATAAAGTTTCTCTGGGGAACGCAAACATTTTACAAGTGATCGTAAAGTTTCTCTGGGGAACGCAAAGGTTTTTCGAGTGATCGTAAAGTTTCTCTGGGGAACGCAAACATTTTACAAGTGATCGTAAAGTTTCTCTGGGGAACGCAAAGGTTTATCGAGTTATTGTAAAGTTTCTCTAGGGAACGCAAACATTTTACAAGTGATCGTAAAGTTTCTCTAGGGAACGCAAACATTTTACAAGTGATCGTAAAGTTTCTCTGGGGAACGCAAAGGTTTTACGAGTGATCATAAAGTTTCTCTGGGGAACGCAAACATTTTACAAGTGATCGTAAAGTTTCTCTGGGGAACGCAAAGGTTTTTCGAGTGATCGTAAAGTTTCTCTGGGGAACGCAAACATTTTACAAGTGATCGTAAAGTTTCTCTGGGGAACGCAAAGGTTTATCGAGTTATTGTAAAGTTTCTCTAGGGAACGCAAACATTTTACAAGTGATCGTAAAGTTTCTCTAGGGAACGCAAACATTTTACAAGTGATCGTAAAGTTTCTCGGGAACGCAAAGGTTTAATGAGAGATCGTTTAAGTTTCTGGGGAACGGAAAAGCATTGACAAATGATTTTTCCTCCAATCCCATAATTTTCCCTTCATGTCCATTTAGGGGCTTCGTACATTTACTTGAGCAGTTTATTATATTATCATGAACTGCCATTAATTTATTGCGTTAATTATTAGCTAGACTTTAAAAATCAACCTAAACAATGCCTGCGTAGACATTTGAATATCGGTTCAATTGAAACAAATGTGAAAAGGAGGCGGAGCACGTTAAGATTTTGTTGAAGTTTATGTTTTTCTTTTCAAATTCAAGTTGACTTTTATAGAAGCTTGTTTCCGCAACTGAATAAAAACAAAAGGAAATTGCGACTTTTCATCTCTCAATACTGACGTTTTTCCTCGGAATTGTGAGTCAAAAACTGCGAGAAAAATTGTTTTTTTTTACCCCCTGGCGGAAACGAGCGTCCATGCTTTTAAAACCGTGCGATAGTTGTGTATTTGACTTTTGCAGCGCTAGGCGTTGCGAGTGTGTTTCAGGAACGTTTTCAGATGCGCAGCGAGGAATAAATCAACACTTTTCTATCACAACCTCCTGAATGCCACAGATGTCAATAGTGCTAATTATCCTATAATATTAATTAGAATAAGAAAAGCGACTCGGGTGTGTGTGTGTGTGTGTGTGTGTGTAGCAGGTGCTGCTCTTCAACATAGTGACCCAGTTGTTGTGTTGCTAGGAGGCAGACCTCAGTGTTTCCCATCAGCCCCTCCTGTCAGTTTGGGAAATGTCCCACCACACACACACACAATATATACATCCCTTAAAAATGTGCTTCTCCCTCTTAAACACATACACACACCCCAGTCATGCCCTCCTCATGACGTACACGCATAGATTAAGCTGCAGTGTGTGTGTGTGTGTGTGACGCATGCTCCGCTGATCTCCCCTCCCCCCCCAGCTCATCTGCTCCGCAGCCTCGTCGAAACACTCAGACAAACACACGCCGGAGAGACCAGAGAGGAACGCGAGACACGGGCGAGACAAACATGATCATGCCGATCATGACTCTGATGTGAAGCATGGCAGGCTGGACTGAGAGATAGACAGATAGAGGAGAGGGGGAGGGTGGACGCAGACAGACAGGGAGACAGACGGGAGGGAAATGGCCCTCTCACACGTCTCTGCAGTGAAGCTGCACATCCTGCACTGAAGATCATGGTAATCTATCGCAAATTCATCTTCTGTGTTGTGCCATCCATCATCCATCACCTGTCCATCATCACCCGTCTGTCTCTGCGTGTGACACACGTCCCTGATTTACAGCGCAGGTGTGTGTGTGTGTGTGTGTGTGTCAATTCTAACACGGCCTGTAGATCGCACACATGCGCATGCTCTCCACAGGTAACATGACTCACATGCATTAAAAGATGCATGACCTTTAGAGCTGTGTGTGTGTGTGTGTGTGTGTGTGTGTGCCTCGTCTCAGAGAAACACGCATTCTAGCATGCAGTTTTGTGCAGGTAACCGCTCCAAACACATGTGAAGGCATGCTAGAATGTGTCCATGTGTGTTTTGATTTGTTTGCGGCCGCAGGTCGAGGGGACGCGTCTGCCTTCATGATGTATCATCTCTGTTGATTAGTCTGTGGTGTGCATGGCTGACCGTTCCATCATGGCTGACCGCGTGTTGCAGTCGGTGTGAATCTCTAAGATCTCTTCATTTGCTGTGATGTGAAAGTGGGTCAGGCCGCCTCTCTCGGAGCGCTGTAAACAGACGCGAGCGCTCATGCTTTGGTTGTGTGCACGCAGCTGGATAAAAGCGAAGTGTCCACTCTCGGCCTGCCGCCCTCCGTGAGCCATGGCGGGTCGGACGGGAACATCAGCGTGGAGGCGGGATCGGACGGCGAGGTCCAGAGGACACGGGCGGCGCTCGAACACCTGCAGCAGAAGATCCTGAAGATCACGGAGCAGATCCGCGTGGAGCAGGAAGCCCGTGACGCCAACGTGGCCGAGTATCTCAAACTGGCCCATAATGCGGACAAACAGCAGGCGTCGCGCATCAAACAGGTGTTCGAGAAGAAGAACCAGAAGTCTGCGCAGACCATCGCACACTTGCACAAGAAGCTCGAGCACTACCACAAGAAGCTGAAAGAGATCGAGCAGGTAAGGGTGTGCGCTCTGCTCTGCTGCATGCAAGCGTTTGCAATTCTCCAGAGTAATGACGTCTAGCCCCTTTTCCGCAGAATGGTCCTGCGCGGCAGCCCAAAGACGTCTTTCGGGACATGCAGCAGGGGCTGAAGGACGTCGGCGCAAACATGCGCGCGGGGATCAGCGGTTTCGGAGGGGGCGTGGTCGAGGGAGTAAAGGGCGGAGTCTCGGCGCTCACGCACACCGCGGTCGTCTCCAAACCCCGGGAGTTCGCCAGCCTCATCCGCAACAAGTTCGGCAGCGCCGACAACATCGCCCACCTGAAGGACAGCCTGGAGGACGGGCACGCGGAAGAGACGCCCAGGGCCCTGAGCGGCAGCGCCACGCTGGTCTCCAGCCCCAAATACGGCAGCGACGACGAGTGCTCCAGTGCCACGTCCGGCTCAGCGGCCGGTAGCAACTCGGGTGGGGCCGGCGGGGCCATGTCAGGGATGGGAGCCGCCATGGGCAGCCCTCGACTGGACGGCCATCACCACCACCATCACCACCACCACTCGTCGTCTTCCTCTTGGGATGCGCTGCTGGAAGGCCTGCAGGAGATCAAAGTCGGCCAGGTGCACATGGAAGACGCCATCGAGGACATGAAGGCGCAGCTGCAGAGCGACTACAGCTACATGACCCAGTGCCTGCAGGAGGAGCGATACAGGTAAAACCTCCGCTAGTTCCATTCCTGAAATCAAAACTGAATCGAACTTTAGTTCCGGGTTGATGACGCAAGACGCAGCACCGAATGAGCCAATGAGCATGTCTAGAGACGGATAATCCAGCCACAGAACCAGTTTGACGAGATTCGTTCTTTTCGAACCGACTCTTTAGTTCAATTTGGTTCGTGCTCATTGGCTCATTTGGTGCTGCTGCTCATCATTAAAGGGTCTCTTCAGTGATTTAGCATTAGGCTGTGTTTCAGTAGAAACCCGGTAGTATATTCAAATGATGAGACGAGAGAATTATGCATTTTATTTCTGGAAAAAATCCTCCGATGACGCAAATATCGTCATTTTGCGTCATCTGAGGATTTTTCGGATAGAGGCTAGAGACTACAGCCACTAGATGGAGCTGTTCCGCGTGTTATCAACCCGCCCACAGGGCAGAGATCTCACACACTGAGTGTAAGACACAGACGGCCGCACGGACACTCATAACGGAGCGCTGCAGAGCAGAGTGAGTGTTTCAACTCTTCACTGAATTCCTGTGATAGTTTAGCTTCCATATGCGATCTGAAAACGCTCCAGACGGGCGCTTAACGTTCCCTCAGCTCGGCTCTTCTCTCGGGACGAGTGAGATCTGACTCTGCTGCGTCTGTCACATGACTCTCGTTCGGCTCACTCACACTTTATTGAAAAGACACGTTCAGTTTTTAATTGTAGTGTTTATTCTCTAACTGAACGAAATGATTGTATTACTGTGAAGATCAAAACAACGGTGTACGGCCTCGTAGGGCAGCGAAGCAAGTGCATTCTGGGAGTTGTTGTCTTTCATCCACATGAGAAAAAAAACACATTTTCTGTCTTTTCTCAGTCTAGAAGGCACCAAATTCAAAAATAATTTCACATTTCTACTGCATAAATGACCCAGTTTAAATACAACGCTTAATGCTAAATCACTGAAGTTACCCTTTAACCTCTTAACCTGCGCCCCTATTTTTGAGAATCTTTTAAAAACGACATACCCAAATGAAAATGTCTGCAGCTCTTAAACCCTATGGTCTATATTCATAAATCTGGTCTTATTTTAAACTAGACACTTGAAATGTTGCTCCCAAGAGTCATAATAACTCAAAGTAATATGGGAACAGAGTAATATACATGTAAGTGACTCACTTTTTTTTTCACTTAGGGAGAAAAATATGAGAATTGAATGTTAAGAGCCTGAAAATAACTTAAATATAAAACTGAATGTCTAATCATGTCATGACTCCAATATGAGGGTGATTCTCTCAGTAATGGAGCTTCTGTGAGCTTTTATGTCAGGAAAAGAATAGGCGTCCTTTCAAAAAGGCCATTGATTTCAGAACATTTGCTATTGTAAAGAGTAGTTTTTCATTCGAATAAACTGCTAATTATAATGGATAAACAGTTACTGAAAAACTAAAGCAACTATTTACAGAAATTACAAAGTGTAAAAAACTCATTTAGCTGATAAGAAGTGTCAGTCAGAGTCTCCACTGCAGCTTCTGCCCTCAACACTGGCAGACACGAGCCGGTGTCACGAGAGCCTGAGCCAGTCCTTCCAGAAAAATGCGGCTTTATTGTGATTGTTGTGGGCAAAAATCCTTGATTATGAGGCATGTTTTCTTAAAAAATGCGATGGAAAATGCGGGATATTTATGCGATAAAATTGCGGGAACTTGCAAAAACTGAGGTTTGATGGAAAAGAGAATAAAAGCACTACATCACAGAAAGTGCTGGAATATTTAAGTTCTCATCTTGTTTTATTGAAGACCTTAATAAACACACGGCTCAAATTTACAAAACATTGAGTCAAACAAGTTCTGCAGCTTTACAAAAGGAATATGCTACAACTTCTGAAGAGATGAATAAATAACTTCCTGTTTTACAGACATTTGAGTGCTTCCAGTGCACAAAGTGCAATCTCTTAAAGGGATAGTTCACCCAAAAAACTCTGTCATGAATGCCGTCCCCTCATGTCTCTGGACACCCGTCAGACTCCGCTCATCTTCAGACACAGATGAAGATATTTCAGTGTGAATCCGATGCTCAGAAACGCCTCCATTGGCTCAATGCACTGCTCACTCTCAAGACCCATAAAAGCACTAAAGACTAAAGATCCAGAGTCCATCTCACTACAGCGGCTCTACAGTAACTTTATGAAGCGAAGAGAATAGTTATTGTGCTAAAACCTAAATAACGACTTATATAGTGATGACCGATTTCAAAACAAACAGCATCATGAAGCTTCAAAGCGTTATGAATCAGTGAGTCGATTCATGATTCGGATCGCGTGTCAAACTGCTGAAATACGAGACTTTGGCGATCCAAACCGCTGAATCGACTCACTGATTCATAACGCTCTGAACCGCTGAATCGACTCACTGATTCATAACGCTCTGAACCGCTGAATCGACTCACTGATTCATAACGCTCTGAACCGCTGAATCGACTCACTGATTCATAACGCTCTGAACCGCTGAATCGACTCACTGATTCATAACGCTCCAAACCGCTGAATCGACTCACTGATTCATAACGCTCCAAACCGCTGAATCGACTCACTGATTCATAACGCTCTGAACCGCTGAATCGACTCACTGATTCATAACGCTCTGAACCGCTGAATCGACTCACTGATTCATAACGCTCTGAACCGCTGAATCGACTCACTGATTCATAACGCTCTGAACCGCTGAATCGACTCACTGATTCATAACGCTTCAAAGCTTCATGATGCTGTGTTTTGAAATCGGTCATCACAGCGGGAAACTGCTTTGCTCTTTATGAAATCATGCTAGCCCCGCATATTTTGCACGCGGAAAGCGGCAATTTATGCGGCGAAAGTGCGGCGTATTTGAAAAAATGCGGCCCCCGCATAAATATGCGGACTTTGGCTGATTATGCGTTAAATCATGCGATCGCATAATCACGTTTTTCTGGAGGGACTGATAAGCACTAGTAGTATTCACCAAATCCTACTTACATAAACTGCGCAAGATAATGCCTTTTGATTGGTTACTAAGTCCATCAATCAAACCTTTGTTGGAAAGGCATTGGCTAGGCACGAGGGCCTTTATCCAACGAAAACCCTGGGCGCAATGATTGACAGCTCACCAAGCCTGTAAGGCGCTTCCTCTTTATGATGCATCACAGGAGAGACTCTGATTGGAGGAGAGAGACGAGGGAGGGTTTATGTCACGGAGAAGTTCGCCAGAAACGGATTAGAGGCGATATTTCATTGAAAGTGGACATGATTGAACTCAAAACTCTCTTTTTTGTTTTTCCCTATTTTTTCGTTGTTTTGGATTTAAAAGTGGGATGCATTTTGAAGAGTGGACCTTACACGGAGATGTATGCGGGTGTTTATTGGATTCGTCCGATCTGATCTGAACGACTGGAGATGAAAAATGAGTACCGCTAATATTATGCTAATGTTTACATGGCCGGTCCTTTAGCATTTCATTTAACCCTTTCCTCTCTGGTGTATTTATTGCAAAAACAAGTTCAGAACATGAATCTTTCAAATGTTTGTGATAGTTGATTGAATATTTTGTATAAAACAAAAGTAAATAAAAGTACAGACACGCCCACTCACGTCAACCGCCCCGCCCACGAACCGGTGCATAGATAAGAGGTTAATACGGAACTAAAGTTTGATTCAGCTCGAATCGGCTTCTCTCAAGAGTTGAACATCACTATTGTTCCAGAGCTGGATGTTCAGATGCGTGTCTCCTCTGTTCCCCTGCAGATACGAGCGTCTGGAAGAGCAGCTGAACGACCTGACGGAGCTCCACCAGAACGAGATGAGCAATCTGAAGCAGGAGCTGGCCAGCATGGAGGAGAAGGTGGCGTACCAGTCGTACGAGAGAGCGCGAGACATCCAGGTGAGCAAGAGTCTCCCTGCTTGAGTGTTGATGATCTCCTCATAGCTCCTCTCTTCTCAGTCTGTCAGTAACGCTCTGTTTACGTTCTGTCTCCCCCTCCTTCTGAAAAGCGCACTGTGCTCTGATTGGTCGGCTGGAGCTGTGTGTTGTGATTGGTGTTTCGGAAATGTCCCGCCCCTTACCATAACCGCCAGTTTCAACCCACGACTAACTAACTCACCCACAACTAACTAACTTTATTCTGCGTATGAATTATTATAATGAGGAAGAATCTCAAGATGGAGGCGTTTCAGGAGTTCAGAAACACTGATATAGAGAATAAAACGTTCAGCCATGAAACTCTAGATGTACCACGTACTTTAGATTTGGTAGCGATCACATCGTTATCTACATAGCGCAGCTGATTGGTTGCTGTTGCATCACTGAGCTACAGAGACCAGCTTTCCGAACCCTTCTCCTTCCCCAGCTCCACCTGTGTAGATCTGCTATGGGGTTATTTCATTAAAGGAGTAGTTCACTTCAGAATGAAAATCTCCTGATCATTTACTCACCCCCATCTCATCCCAGATGCTCATGTCTTTCTTTCTTCAGTTTTTTGAGGATCACTCCAGGATTGTTCTGCTCATAATGGACTTCAATGGGAACCAACGGCTGAAGGTCCAGATCACTGCAGTTTCAGAGGAAGGGCTTCAGAGGCTCTGACCTAGCCTGATGTTGCGATTTTCCATGTCCGCGGTTTGACGCGACCCCAATTATGTGATATTTAGACCCAGGAATGCGAATATTAGCAGCAACCCTGCCAAAAAAACACATATTTTACCCTCCAAACGCCATTTTTTTTCAGAGAACCCTCCCTCCGAGGAGCTATTGGCTTGTTTTTGGCTAGTTTTGAGTAGCAATTGGGCGGGTTTTGTTGTGAAAACTTAGCAACCCTGTCTGCACGCACGCTGGAAGAAGTAGATTCTTTACGATTTTTTCCGGTGTTGTAAAAAAGAATTTAAGAATACACAGAGTACTCACCAACACCATCATCATTTCTGAGAGACATAGTAAAGGTGAACGCATATACGAACAAGTTCTCCGTTTAGGATTAGAACGAGTTCAACCCAAGCGCTCGTGGCTGTTGATCATCTGTCCGTCATCGTCTAAATCCCGCCCTGACAATTTCATTGGTCCGAACAGCTTCTGTTCAGGCAAAGTTGCTCCACAACGGATCAAGTCCAGACCGAAGTTCAGCTGGCATTCAGACGAGGAATAGAGTCTGATCCAGACAAACCATTGCCACATTTACAACACACACACATTTATACACTTTAACCTCAGACGCTCGACTTCAGTGTTGTCGTACGATGTCATCACGTCGGAAATGTCACATGACGCAGGTGGAAGTGCCGACCCAGTGTTAAAACCAACGTGCAGAGACTAAATCAAACGCCCTTTACACAAATAAAGGTCAAACAACGATGACGGACGATTTTACAGTTGGAGGAGAACATGAGATGGAGTTTTTCGGCACTGCGTCGAGGCACGTCATGTGACCTTTCCGACGTGATGATGTCATACGACAACACTGAAGTCGAGCGTCTGAGGTTAAAGTGTATAAATGTGTGTGTGTTGTAAATGTGGCAATGGTTTGTCTGGATCAGGGATGGGCAAACTCGGTCCTGGAGGGCCACTGCCCTGCAGAGTTTAGTCCCAACCCTAATCAAACACACCTGAACCAGCTGATCAATGCCTTCAGAAAGCTACAGGCAGGTGAGTTTGATCAGGGTTGGAACTAAACTCTGCAGGGCAGTGGCCCTCCAGGACCGAGTTTGCCCATCCCTGGTCTAGATCCTCGTCTGGGATCGGTCAGAGCCTCTGAAGCCCTTCCTCTGAAACTGCAGGGATCTGGACCTTCAGCCGTTGGTTCCCATTGAAGTCCATTATGAGCAGAACAATCCTGGAGTGATCCTCAAAAAACTGAGGGTGAGTAAATGATCAGGACATTTTCATTTCTAAGTGAACTACTCCTTTGCCAGTCTCTCCGAGAGTTGTCCTGACAGAGGGACTTAGGCGTGCCCTCTTGATGAAGTTCTGAATGTGTTTGTGTGCAGGAGGCCGTGGAGTCCTGCCTCACCCGCATCACCAAGCTGGAGCTGCAGCAGCAACAGCAGCAGGTGGTGCAGCTGGAGGGCGTGGAGAACGCGAACGCTCGAGCTCTGCTGGGGAAACTCATCAACGTCATCCTGGCCCTGATGGCCGTGCTGCTGGTGTTCGTCTCCACCATGGCCAACTTCATCACGCCCCTCATGAAGACGCGCGCCCGGGTCGGCGCCACCCTCGCCCTGGCGCTCTTCCTGGTCACACTGTGGAAACACTGGGATTGGCTTGAGCTCTGCCTGCTGCCCAGCTGAAACACACAACACACGTTCAGAACTAGCTGTGGCGCATCCCTGCCATCCCACCAGAACTGGGGGAGAGCGTGAAGGATGTATGAGAAAGACACAGTAAGGCCTCGACATTCCCGGTCTTTTCCTTCTGGATGGGTTTGTTTCCTGTTTTAGACCACTGAGCTCATTTTTGCTTTAACTAATGAATGTTAAAACTGGTCGGTCCAGAGAATGGTCTTCTGCTGATGCATGGCTTTAATACGACACACGGGCACATCCAAACATCTTTGACACCAAAACCGTCTGGGAAAATGTGTTGCGTTTAGTTTGTTTTGTCTCTGTGGAACACAGTGTGTGTTATATATCTCATTACGGAGGAGAGGGAAACTCATTGTTAAGATATTTGACTAGGGTGCAAAGGCGAAGACTCGATCCGTCAATAGAACATTTTTGTAAACACAGTAATAGTGTAACACGCTCCATCGGCTTGATCACATTTCTCATGTTTCTACCCGTTTGCTAAATCACACCACCACTGTATTCTTAATAAAAACATTTGCAAATATAGGCTTTTGTTTTCATTAGGTCCTCCCTTCTTTCTTTTTCATTATTTTGGGTGAACATATTTTTGCTTGGTGCGACAATCTGCAATCCAGATGCGGATTTTAATCCAGATCAAATTCATTAATCCCAGGATGGATTACAGCGCACCAGCTCAAAATGATGAATAGTTGAATATATGATAATAAACAACTTGATACACATCACAGCAGATGTTTATGAAACAGGCTCCTCTCGGTTAATGATTCGGAGTTCGTCACAAATCTATAAATAAATCGCTCGGTTTACCGCATGATCGACATGCTAACGGCGCCACCTGGCGCTCAGATGTAGGCTTTACACAACAGCCCTCGTTATCTTTCTAATGGGAAGCAGCTCCCTTTAATTAATATTATGCAAATAAGATTGATCTGACAAGCTGTGCCCAGAAAAAGGGAACGAGAAGGGCTAATATCAGATGTTTAGATAAACGCTTTAATATGTATATAAATCTATCATTTTCACATTTAGCAGGGATAATACACTTACTATTTAGTGTATTCGACGGGCGACCGCCTGAGGTAATTTACGCGCTAAAATTACGCGCGCTTTTATAACGGTAAATTCTTTCAGACTGGCCGGTTTTCAGCAATCAACACAAGAAACAAGTCCAGTTTGGACCAATATTCCTACACAACTACAGTGAGCACTTCTGGAGACGAACCAGTCACTATATAAATGTTCAGATTTTTCACTGAGACGATTTACGACTGTTTGCTGATGTGTTTGTGAAATAATTGCTCTTTTTAATGACTGTCATCTATATACACAATTGCTTTGTTGTTTGTACGACCGTTCACAGGTGGTCAACCATGACTTTATTTAACAAACAAGATTTTAGGGTAAAATGTTATTCACAAATGTTTTTGTCATTCTGAACCCCTTTCACCTAAGATTTTAAGTTAATAGTTCCTCAGCAAATTTGCATGTTCATGGTTCTCCATTATTGCAGGTAAACAAATATTTCATCTTTTTAGTAAGGGATTTAATTGTATATGCTTATGATTGTATTATTAGCGTTTAATCAATCCTAGTTTATGGAAACTTAGAATAAGGGAAAATGTTCAGGTGTTGTAACTGGATTTTTACGTTTAAATGTTTATTTTAGAGCTACAAATTAATGTTTAAACATACAAATATCCTAAGTATACCAATTACATCATCAACAATGATAGGCGCATCAAGTATAAAGCACACATCACCAGGTTTTATGATTTTTTTCTTTATTCACTATCATCAGAAAGATCCCACAAGATCAATAAAGTTGATAACAGGTGCTCTCACAATACAGGACAAAGGTCAAGGGTCAGAGGTAAGCAGTCACACTCTTCCACTCAACACACACTCTCTCTCTCGCGCACACACACACACACACAACTAAAGACATTCAGCGTCATAAGATTGTTCAGTCATTTACCACTGATGTAAATGAAGAGGCTTTCTCTGTTTTCCTGAATTTCGTCCCAAATAGAAAGAGAGTAGAAAAACAGTCGCAGTATCAAAGGTGAAGAATTCCTGATTCAGAGTGTTTGATGATCGTATTGCTGTCGCATTTCTCTCCAGGATGAGCGTCCGCCGGTCTCTCTCTTCGACAGCAGAGGGAAGCCGGTACTCGAGTTTTCCTGTGTGTGTCCCTGCTGTTCTGGACCCTGCAGGCGAGTGTCGTTTGGTCCTGAATGCCCTGGGTAAAGTGTGACCGTGCCAGCAGAGACCAATCAATCTCTGAGTCTCACTGCTGATGTCAGGAACAGACCTCCAATGAGAGAAACGGGTAGAGAGAGAGAAGAAAGACAGAGACAGAGAGACAGACAGGTCTAAGAGGAGCGTTGCGTGTAGAACAGGATGTAGGCCTGAGTGCTGCACACCTCCTCCACACTGCACACGTTCATCTCAGAGTCGTTACAGTGAACCCAGAAACCTGCAAGACAAACACAGTTACTAAGGCACGCATGCAAAACAACCAAGTACGGTGGATTTGAACCGCAGTCCGCTTCCTCTCTTAGCAGTTGCACGTCGAGTAACACGAGCTCAGGAGTGAATAATGGAAAGTGTTGTTTACTCGGTTGCGTCGTGAAGAATGCGAGCCACTTGCTTAAAGGATTAGTTCACTTCAAAATGAACATTTCCTGATGATTTCCTCGCCCCCATCTCATCAAAGATGTTCATTAAACCAATTGTGAACCGTCCACATGAACCCCAGACTCGCTGGTCAAGCACTGACTCACCTCCTTCAGTGTTATAACAGTAGGCCGTGTAGTGCCCTGAGCCAAAGCCTTTCCCATGATGCATCACTACAGCAGATAGGTCATAGGTGTAGGCTTCTCTCTGCGGCATCGGAGCGGCGTCCGAGCAGCAGTATGGTTGTATATTCAGGACCTGATCAAAAGCCACGTGGACGCCGATCTTCTCCCTGTGGTTCCGACCGGACCACCTGTAAACACAAGGACGGAGCCGTTAGGACGCGGCGGGTTCAAAGGAGTCGAGGTGAAACATGGGAAGGGTTCTGACTGACCGGAAGCGTTTGAGGTGTAGCCGCAGCACCTGAGGTAAACGGCAGATGAGTAACTGCTTACAGGCCTCCGAAAGAGACAGGGGCTTATGGGACGATTTGCGGCGCTTTCCTGAAACGGAAAATCGGAGAAATGCATCAACAACTGGGAGGGAGAACAATTCTTGAAGTCTGTAAGTACCAGATGGGATATAGATGCGTTTTGGTCGATCGGATCACAAGTGGACGATGCTAAATACTCGGTCTTATGCTGCGTTCACACCAAATGTGAATAGAGTATCAAAATCGTGTCTACTAGTTGGACGCTTGAACGTTTTGAATCCATTCGCGCGTCCACAGCGAATTGGACGCGCGTATAAATCGAGCGTTTGAAGCGAAATAGACGTGCGCTCAAGGCTCTCCAGGAGAAATATGTCATGAAACACCACTCTGCCTCTTTTCATTTTCATTAAAAATATATATTAAACATTAATAGCCACACAAATGTGGTCCAGGCCACACCTACATTATCTTCACTGCATGTGTATTTAAATATCCTAAAAAATAAAGTTATGAAACTTATCTTTGCCCTCAGTCAAAACGATTTGGCAGACAACAAATTATAGATTCATGACACCAAAGATCGGCCGTTAGATCAGCACAAGATGAACCAGAGGCAGCGGCAGACGACAGAAGGACTAGCCGAGGTGAGGCTGCTCTCGCCGGGGTTAATGAGCGCCGCTGATCCACTGGAGCTCACAACTCCAAAAACGCAAGATTTTTTTTTTTAAATAGGCGCCCTCTTCATAAATAAACAACAGATGAGAGCTTTAAACAACTACATTCCCACCTGAAAAAGTATTAAAACTACTTTGTGACACAATAGTAGTATTTTTAACATCACTTCACCACGTGACAGCTAGCAGGCTCCTGATTGGTTAACGCGCCGCAAATTAACGCCAAAGTTAAAAATTTTCAACTCAGGCATCAGACGCGAATTCGCGTTATTCGCGCGAATGAGGCGGAATCGTGCGAAACGCGTCTATCGTGCCGCAGGACCTCCAGACGCGCGTCAACGCGCCTTTCCATTGACTTAACATGAAAATCACTCGCTCCTCACGCTCTATTCACGTTTGGTGTGAACGCAGCATTAAGCTTGTCCACTTTCCACCACTTCCAGAGGTCGTCGACCGGATCCCTTTCATAGCTCATGTGGTCAAACCGCCACTGAAAGACTGACCTAATGCGTGAACATTATGGGACACACGCTAGCCAGACGGGATTTAAACTTTTTCGGCTGGGGACCCAAAGTTTGGTTCGAAGAGGAAAAACGTCCCAAGCACTCTTGATTCCTAACACACACACACTCACAGATCTGAGAGCCCTTACATGTACTCGTCCATGGACTCAGGACAGGACAAGAGGACAGACTCAAACCCCAGGTGTAAGTGATCCAATCGACCCGAACGCATCTTAACACCAGGTGTACACCGGGCCTGAGAGAGACGTGACTTACTGTTGCAGAAGTTGCAGGCGTAAATGCAACCCTCCAAAGCTTCCGTCTCGGTGAACTTGGCAAGCATCTCTGACAGGGAGCAGCTCCGTTGACAGGTGGCGGCGCTGGGCTTCTCCATGCGGTGGTATCGCTCCGGGAACTCCAGAGACAAATCCCAGAACGGCTCCACCGTGTTCGACTTGCGCTTGCAGGACAGACACGTCACCTTGAGTTCAGGACAGAAACAGAGATTATTGCAGGCACTTCACCCAGTCCCGAATGCATTTGTTCGATTCATTCAAGATCTAAAGCAGGGGTTTAGTTCCAACCCCAATCAAACACACCTGAACAAGCTAATCAGGGTCTAACTAGGGCCTTGTAAGACACTGATGAGCTGGTTCAGGTGTTTATATGGAGTTGGAGCTAAACTCTGCAGGGCCGAGTTTGGAGACCCCCGATCTAAAGGGTACGTTGCAGGTCACCTGGCTGAGCAGGGATCTCCAAACTCGGTCCTGGAGGGCCGTGGTCCTGCAGAGTTTAGCTCCAACCCCAATTAAACACACCTGTGTTCAGTGTCAGTGTCTAAATCAGTGTCTAACTAGAGCCTTGTAAAGCCCTATTCGCACGGGATTAGTATTATCTGGGGACCTCGTGTGATTTACATTCATGCATTTTGACAGATGCTTTTATCCAAAGCGACTTACAGTGCCCTTATTACAGGGACAATCCCCCTGAAGCAACATGGAGTAAAGTGCCTTGCTCAAGGACACACTGGTGGTGACCGCTGGGATTGAACCAGCAACCTTCTGCATATCAGCTCCATGGTTTAACCCACCGGACCACCATCTTTCGCACGGGATAAGCAAGCCTTTGATTTTACTCGAATTTACTGACTGTTCTGTTTTTGTGTTTTTCCATTAAGAATAATGTTAATCCGCGCGGCCGCACGGGAATTCATAACAGTGCGCATTATATGCAGCCTAGCACCATTCTCCGTGAAAGATAAAGATAGAAATGCGCACAGGAAACAAAAACCTTGCAAAAATGATATACAATCCACCTAATCCCGGGCCAAATCACAGAGATGCCGATTTCGCACGGGATTAAGATCACAGACATTCTCTGCAATTATTACAAATCACCAGAGGTCCCCAGATCATACTAATCCCGTGCGAATAGACACTGATGAGCTGGTTCAGGTGTGTTTATATGGAGTTGGAGTTTGGAGACCCCTGATCTAAAGGGTGCGTTGCAGGTCACCTGGCTGAGCAGCTGTCCGTGGAAGATAGTGTTGAGCACTTTGAGGACTTGTTTGGACAGTTTCCGCTGCGTGATGGGGATCAGGAAGTGTTTCTTGGGTCCGTCCGACTCCAGTTCCTGCTGGACTTTATCCAGGAGCTCGCACAAGAACTCCTGCGCATCCTGCTGGTCGTATCCGCGGAACGCTGGAATCAGGTTCCACACGGAGTGCAGCATGGCGAACGGAGACACCAGCGACCACCGGCCCGACCACATGACCCTGAAGAGCGTGTGCAGCTCGTGACACAATGACATCTGCTGCCGAGACGAGGACCGCGGCTCTTTCGGTTGCACCAGTTCCGCTGAGCTCAGACTGGGCGGGACGTTCTGTTTGCTGCCCGGCGAGGCGGTGGTGGCTCCGCCCAGCGCAGTGAGGGCCGCGGCCCCGCCCGAGTGGTTGGTCTTGGCGAGCAGCTCCTCCGTCTCGCAAAGGTCGAGTGTGAGGAAACACTCCCGGAACTTCTGCAAGTGGCTCAGCACCTGGAGGATGGAGTTCATGTAACACGTGTTGCCGAGGTTGCGCAGCCCCGTGACGCCTGGCGCTAGTTTCCTGCGGCGCGACGACTGCGAGGCGTGATACCGGTGCAACCGGCCCGTGCTGCGGAGGGGTTTGCGCGAAAGAGGCTTGTTGGACAGAGACAGCAGGGATTGCTTGGGAGCCGAAGGAAGTCGTTCCGGAGGGTCGCGGAACTTTCGAGGGATGAGGGCGAGCGTCGGACGCGGAGCCTGTGTGAGCAACCGCGCGCTTTTCCTCGGCGGGACATTGGCGAGTTCTCCCAGGAGCCGTTTCTTGACCTCCCTGCGCTGTCGCCGCTTCTCCTCCCGCTCTTGCTCCTGCTTCTCCTCGCGCTTCCTCTGCTCCTCCTGTTGCTGGATCCTCCAGTGGCGCAGGGCACTTTGGAGGAGAGTCTTCCGTCGGTGCCACAATGCCGTCTGCATGGCCCCACACGGCCCCACCTCGCACACTCGAAGCCCGCCATCGGCCGCGGCCGACCGCAGGGAGCGCTGACCAGGGCTGCGGACGGTAGACAGAGCCCCTCGGAGGAGCTTCAGGTCTCCCTCCACGTTATCGTTCAACACGTAATCTCCGCACGCGAAACAGAAGACGTCCAGCTCGCGCACGTCCATGGCCAGCGGGTGCTGCGTCTGCTGGAAGTGGCTCAGCGAGTGCTCCTCCATGTAGCGGCCGCACGCCACGTGAGAGCACTTCAGACAAGCCCACAGCGACTCCGTGGTGTCGCAGTCCACGCAGCGCCACATCTGCGGGTTGAGGATGGAGTGGCCGTGGCCCAGACGGAACCGCACCACATGCTTACAGCGATCCATGCCTCCCAACACGCATGAGCACTCGGAGTCAGGAACCACACGCCATGACCGCGCTCATCCTGAGGACGACAGAGAGAGGCTGCTTACAATGTCGTCAACGACACACAACATCCAGAACACGGTCGAGAAGGACTCACTGTGAGAAACGGGGAGCTTCAGCATCAGAGCGGATGCGTCCCGCTGCCGTCGAGTCTACAGGACTTCATAACGCCGAGCGAACTGTGGACGAGAAACACTTTATTTACTTCAACACGCAACGGTGAAATCATGAACACACACACACACACACACACACAGGGCATATAAATGCACGACAAACAACAGCTAACAAAACTATTACGTTATGAAAACACTTCTGAATGTTCTCAAAACATTTTTTTTTTTTACTTCGTGGTTGTGCGACTGTTAAGGAAGTCCTTTTATTAAACATTATGGGAACGTTCCCAAACAAGTCGGAACCAAGCCTGCAGCGCTCCTCTCAGAAACTGAAGCCTCCGCGCCTCGATCGCCCCCCAGTGGCCGGTCCCAGTATAGCTCATAAACCCCGCCCCTCCATGTATTAGAATGGACGCGAGACACACCAAACAATTCAATTCCACTTTCCTAAAGATGGTTTCTGTCATTTTAGGCAGTTTTCATCACGATGATTTCATTTCAAGTGTTGGTTTTTTAAATAAGTTTAGTTTTAGTGAGTTATTTGATGCTATAAAAACAGGGGGTGTGGCCTCATGATTGACGGCTTCTCTGAGTGAAGTTGTCACTGAGGCACTAACGGACTTTTTTTGGGAGGAGATTGGAGCTTTAGCTTTCATTTCTTCATTTCTATAACGGTTTATTTCCCACCATCATAATGAATAGTTCTGCATCTGTGAGAGTGGGCGGCTTTTGATAATCGCGCCTCCACTTCCTGCTCTCCACTGCGCAGACTCCGCCTCCGAAAGCTTCTCTGGTCAGCGGAAGCCAATAAAGTCGCGTCGTCCGTATTTTTTTACGGTCTATCTTCGGAACATTAAAAAAGCGCCAAACGTCCAACTAAAACGGTGTAAATGTGTTACCGTGTGTATATAGCTAACGTTCTCTCAACGTTCCCTCAACGAACAAACGTTCCTCCGGTCATGTTAATAAAGTTATCAAGTCTCTCAAAACATTTGCACCGTTTTAGTTGGACGCTTGTTTGGGAACGTTCTTGAGAACATTCAGAAGTAACGTTCCCATAGTGTTTGAAGAATGGACTTTAACATTCGCACAACCAAGAAATAAAAAAAAAAGGTTTTGAGAACATTCAGAAGTGTTTTCATAACTTAATAGCTTTGTTAGCTGTTGTTTGTCGTGCGTTTATATGCCCTGTGTGTGTGTGTGTGTGTGTGTGTGTGTGTGAGAGAGAGAGTGTGCAGTTGTGTTTATATATTAGAATGTATGACTGAGTCTTTCTTTAGTATTTGTGTGTTTGTCACACATTACTGTGTGTGTGTGTGTTATGAGTGTGTGTCTCTGTTGTTTGAATGTTTGTGTGCGTGCGTGTGTGTGTGTGTGTGTGCTAACCCGCTAGCGCTACTTACAGAACAAAAGACGCTCCGCCGGGAGACACGCGGAATTCGCGGTAGCGGCGGTTCCGGGAGGCTCCAGCCCCGGCGCTTGATCGGTGCGGTTGTGCGCGTGTTTACACCGGCGCGAGATCTGTTACTTTAAATCCGTGGAACAAAAAGCAGAAAGAGCCGCAGCCACAGAATAAAAACTCACACGGAAAACCCACCGATCAGCTTGGAACCGGGCCCTCCGCGCGAGTCCTCCACGGAACCGCCGGTAAATGTGTCTGACGAGTAAAATGACGGTTAATATTAGCGGGGTTTTTTTTACACTCGCTTTCGGCTGTTATTTACCGCCATCATCCGCACGCGCGAGCTGTCACCATTTTCGGTTCAACCAAACTCGCCGAGCGCCGGCGTCACTGCGCTATGATTGGCTGAGGCGCGATCAATCGCTTCGCCACCGTGTTCTGATTGGTCGAAGGGCGAACGGTGGCCGGCTCTTCATGCCGTCCGTCAGGGTTTTAAAGCTCCAGAGGCGGGGTCAGATGAACAGATTAACCTCGTCCAAATCACGAGCAGATTTATTTTGCGCTAAAATCATAAGCTAGTGCACATAAAGCCAATACACTGCAACGCGAAACACACAAACGGCGAAACAAAGACTAACGTGTGGACTTTACCGCTCACAGGAACGCGCATGAGGCACCGCGGGTTACCCAGCATGCTTTGCGACTGTAGTTAAATCAGAGCTCAGAGTTTGAACGGGTTTCGGGGTATTCATAATCACTTATAGTTTACATTTCACGGTAATATGTGACCACAGAATTGAGAGTTATAGAGTTATAGTGTGGTTTGAAGCACAATATTTGTAAATCTGAGGGGGCAAAAACATCTAAATAGTGCGAAAATCTCCCTTAAAGTTGTCCAGATGAAGTCCTTAGCACACATATCACTACTAATAATACATGTATGATATGGAACATGATCTTAATATCCTGATTGTTGTTATTGGCCCAGATCCCCGTGAGGTCAGCCCCAGATGTGGAATATTGTCTTATTTGGACATTAATTTTCTAGCTTGATCTCCCAAAATAAACAACCAAATGTGAATCACCCGGGACCATTCTTTAATGCTAAACATGTTCTGATATCAGTGAAGTGTTGAGTTAAATCAGCTCTGGAGGGCTGGACTTCCTCCACGGTGTGTTCTGCTCATGCATATTCATATAACCCGTATTAATAGCCAATAATCTGCGCCTCGTCTGTTAAATGCAAATGTGCTGCTCCTCTTCAAACATCAAAGCTGACGTTCTCCAACACAAATCATCATTTACAGAAATCTGCAGTTCCTGCACGAAGACCAGCTGTCATGAGTGTGTGTGTGTGTGTGTGTGTGTGAGTGAGTGAGTGAGCATGAGTGTGTGTGAGTATGAGTGTGTGTGTGAGAGTGAGCATGAGTGTGTGTGTGAGAGTGAGCATGAGTGTGTGTGAGAGTGAGCATGAGTGTCTGTGAGTATGAGTGTGTGTGTGTGAGGGTGAGCATGAGTGTGTGTGAGTATGAGTGTGTGTGTGTGAGGGTGAGCATGAGTGTGTGTGAGTATGAGTGTGTGTGTGAGAGTGAGCATGAGTGTGTGTGAGAGTGAGCATGAGTGTCTGTGAGTATGAGTGTGTGTGTGTGAGGGTGAGCATGAGTGTCTGTGAGTATGAGTGTGTGTGTGTGAGGGTGAGCATGAGTGTGTGTGAGTATGAGTGTGTGTGTGTGAGAGTGAGCATGAGTGTGTGTGAGTATGAGTGTGTGTGAGAGAGTGAGCATGAGTGTGTGTGAGTATGAGTGTGTGTGTGTGAGGGTGAGCATGAGTGTGTGTGAGTATGAGTGTGTGTGTGAGAGTGAGCATGAGTGTGTGTGAGTATGAGTGTGTGTGAGTATGAGTGTGTGTGTGTGAGAGTGAGCATGAGTGTGTGTGAGTATGAGTGTGTGTGTGTGAGAGTGAGCATTAGTGTGTGTGAGTATGAGTGTGTGTGTGTGTGTGTGTGTGAGAGAGTGAGCATGAGTGTGTGTGAGTATGAGTGTGTGTGTGTGTGAGAGTGAGCATGAGTGTGTGTGAGTATGAGTGTGTGAGAGTGAGCATGAGTGTGTGTGTGTGAGAGTGAGCATGAGTGTGTGTGTGTGAGTATGTGTGTGTGAGTATGAGTGTGTGTGTGAGGGTGAGCATGAGTGTGTGTGAGTATGAGTGTGTGTGTGAGAGTGAGCATGAGTGTGTGTGAGATTGAGCATGAGTGTGTGTGTGTGTGTGTGTGAGAGTGAGTGAGTATGAGTGTGTGAGTATGAGTGAGAGTGAGCATGAGTGTGTGTGTGAGAGTGAGCATGAGTGTGTGTGTGTGTGAGAGTGAGTGAGTATGAGTGTGTGAGTATGAGTGAGAGTGAGCATGAGTGTGTGTGTGAGAGTGAGCACGAGTGTGTGTGAGTATGTGTGTGTGAGAGTGAGCATTAGTGTGTGTGAGTATGAGTGTGTGTGTGAGGGTGAGCATTAGTGTGTGTGAGTATGAGTGTGTGTGAGATTGAGCATGAGTGTGTGAGAGAGTGAGCATGAGTGTGTGTGTGAGAGTGAGTATGAGTGTGTGAGTATGAGTGAGCATGAGTGTGTGTGAGTATGTGTGTGTGAGAGTGAGCATGAGTGTGTGTGAGTATGAGTGTGTGTGTGAGAGTGAGCATGAGTGTGTGTGAGAGTGAGCATGAGTGTGTGTGTGAGTGAGCATGAGTGTGTGTGTGTGTGAGAGTGAGCATGAGTGTATGTGAGAGTGAGCATGAGTGTGTGTGAGTATGTGTGTGTGTGAGTATGTGTGTGAGTGAGCATGAGTGTGTGTGATAAGTGTGTGAGTGAGCATGAGTGTGTGTGAGTGTGAGTATGTGTGTGTGAGAGTGAGCATGAGTGTATGTGAGAGTGAGCATGTGTGTGTGTGAGTATGTGTGTGTGTGTGAGTGAGCATGAGTGTGTGTGAGAATAAGTGTGTGAGTGAGCATGAGTGTGTGTGAGAGTGAGCATCAATGTGTGTGTATGAGTGTGTGTGAGCATGAGTGTGTGTGAGTATAAGTGTGTGAGTGAGCATGAGTGTGTGTGTGAGAGTAAGCATGAATGTGTGTGTGTGAGAGTGAGCATGAGTGTGTGTATGAGTGTGTGTGAGAGTGAGCATGAGTGTGTGTGTGAGTGAGCATGAGTGTGTGTGAGAATAAGTGTGTGAGTGAGCATGAATGTGTGTGTGAGTGAGCGAGCATGAGTGTGAGTGAGCATGAGTGTGTGTGTATGAGTGTGTGTGAGAGTGAGTATGAGTGTGTGTGTGAGTGAGCATGAGTGTGTGTGTGTGTGAGTGAGCATGAGTGTGTGTGTGTATGAGTGTGTGTGAGAGTGAGCATGAGTGTGTGTGAGTGAGCATGAGTGTGTGTGTGAGTGAGCATGAGTGTGTGTGTGAGTGAGCATGAGTGTGTGTGAGTATGAGTGTGTGTGTGAGAGTGAGTGAGCATGTGTGTGAGTGAGCATGAGTGTGTGTGAGTATGAGTGTGTGTGAGAGTGAGCAGGAGTGTGTGTGAGTATGAGTGTGTGTGTGAGAGAGTGAGCATGAGTGTGTGTGTGAGTGAGCATGTGTGAGTGTGTGTAAGCATGAGTGTGTGTGAGTATGAGTGTGTGAGTATAAGTGTGTGTGTGAGAGTGAGCATGAGTGTGTGTGTGAGTGAGCATTTGTGTGTGTGTGTGTGTAAGCATGAGTTTGTGTGTGTGTGTGAGCATGAGTGTGTGTGTGTGTGAGTATGAGTGTGTGTGTGTGAGTGTGATCTCCTCCCCGCTGTGTGTGTACTCAGAGATTAAGACCAATGTCAGGAATAAACTGAAGGGACTGGTCAGTGTGTCTCTAAATGAGTTTTATTAGTGACACTTCAATACAATTCAGTCGAGCTCTGGAGGCGTGCAGTGGGCGGAGCTAAAGACACACACACACACACACACACACACACACACACACACGTGTCTAATAACACAACACCAGCACTGCCGACGGCTCCCGTAACCCGAACGGATCTCAATGATGTGTGTGTGTGTGTGCTCATAAAGAAGAACTGGCATATAAGGAGTTCCACCCTTTATGACATCATACAGGGCCATACGTGTTCGGCACAGGAATACTCCGCCCGCTCGTGTTCTGACGCGTCGTCCGTGTGGATCGTGGATCTGCTCCATCAGTGCGACTGAGGCAGAATGCAGGACAATAAAACCATTACAACTCTAAGAAAACGGTTTATTTTACAAATTCTAATGTACACACAAAATATCCAAATAACACAAAAAAGGAGAAATGTTCTCGTCACACGTATAAAGTTCTCTGAGGACTGACACCGGTCGGTGTGTGTGTGTTTCAGCTGAAGTGTGTGTGTGTGTGTTTTGGCTGAAGTGTGTGTGTGCGTGTGTTTCAGCTGTAGTGTGTGTGTTTGTGTGTGTTTCAGCTGAAGTGTGTGTGTGTGTGTGTGTGTGTGTTTCAGCTGAAGTGTGTGTGTGTGTGTTTCAGCTGAAGTGTGTGCGTGTGTGTTTCAGCTGAAGTGTGTGCGTGTGTGTTTCAGCTGAAGTGTGTGTGTGTGTGTGTGTGTGTGTGTGTGTGTGTCTCAGCGCACGCCGCTGCCCGGCAGCACCTGCTGTTTGCGGGCCTTGCAGAACAGCTCCAGGTACTGGCTCATGGTGTCCATGCAGTCGACGGGCGCGCTCAGGCCCTCGGGTTTGCTGGTGAAGAGCGAGGGCAGCTCGGGGGTGTTTGGGCCCAGGAAGCTCTGCATGAACTCCTTCATGAGGTTCCAGCAGTCTCCGGGGATCACACACGCGCAGTACTCCACCTACACACACACACACACAGCGTTAACCCCTCAGCCGCTGGGACTCTACACCCGTGCTGAGGGCGTTCCCCACCTCCACTGAGATGCCCCTGGCGCTGCAGCTCATGGCGACGGTCCCAATCTTCACCAGGAAGTCGCAGTAGCGGTAACGGGCCCCGCGGCTCTCCACTTTATGGCTCTTGGCGTTCTGGAAGTGGCTCTTGAGTTTCACCATCAGGACGTCGAAGTTAGCGTCCGCGCTGAGGCCCGGCCCGCCCTCGAACAGAGCCATGCAGCTCAGCGGCGTCTCCGAGTTGTGCATGACGTACAGAAGCTTCGACGGCTGACCTGCGGAGAGAGAGAGAGAGAGAGAGAGAGAGCGGTGACATGCAGTGTGGTTTCCATGGTAACGGTGTGGCGCGGTTACCGGTGGCGTTTCCCGTGGCGTGGTACGTCTCGCAGTCCACCCAGAAGCTCCCCTGTTTAACGGCCCCCAGCTGCTCCAGCCTCTTGTGCAGCGCGTCCACCGTCTGCTGGACACTCTTGCCCTCGGACACCGGGACCTGACACACACTGACACACACACACACATCCTTCACTGAACAAACACGGCGGCACAAAATGGCGTCTTCACTGTCCCCGCGGTGTGTGTTGATAGAACCGGCTCATTCTGAGGTAATAAACACATAACGGTCTTCATACTCCACTGAGAACAGAGTTATGCGCGTTATTCTACATTTCTGATAGATCCTCATAAATATTACACACTGCACCTTTAACTAAAACACGTTTCTGTAATATACTCAACATTTTTTGCTTTTCATTCAGCACAATATAGTTTTATAAGCACCAGCGCACTCAAAACGACACGTAAAGAACACATTTATCAAACAAAAACGTGAAAAAGTGTTTTCCTCACCACGTTACACCCATTTCTGTGGCGCAATCTTCCGCCAGCCCGTGTTTCCTTCCGGCTCAATCCGGCTCAGTGAATAACACAATCCGTTTAAAAAGGGAAACTTTAATCGGACAGTAATAAATATTCGTATTTATCTTTATAACTTAATAAAATGGTCGCAAATGCGCCGAGACGTCGATTGAGCGCGACACAGCTCATGTGAGCGGAAGTAAACAGTGTCACGGACGCCGGTCTGAGATCAGCTGTTATGCGTGCACGAGCCCAGCGCTCGCTCTATTCATCTGACCTCAGATCAGCCATACAGACACACACACATACAGCGCCATTTGCTTCAGACACACGTGTGTTCGGCGCGCAGCGGCACGTCATGCGTTGAGAACGGTAAATAGTAATAATAATAATTAATCAGCTTCATATTAATCGTGGTCATGCCGAAGGTGAAGCGGGGCAGGAGCGGGCCGGAGCGCAGCGGCGCCGGCGTGTCTCTGGCCGATCAGATCCTGCAGGGAGACCCGCTCCGGAGCAGCGGCCGCATGAAGAACCGAAGCCGGACTCACGAGGAGGAGCAGGAGTATGTGGACGAGAAACTGTCCAGAAAGATCCTACAACAGGCCCGGATACAACAGGACGAGCTGCAGACTGAGTTAGGACTCACCACAGAGCCCAAAAGACCACCAGCTACTCAACTAGGCGAGTGAATTGAGCATATCATGGCCCGAATGAATCTCATGTTATTAGTGGTGCTACTCGACCCGCTCCGAGCGGGATTCGAACCTGCGTTGGAGGCGGGCGCTCTAACAAGTAGACACCTCTTGAAAACAGGGAGACATATAGACGGTTACTGTGTTAACTTTATTAGTGGTGCTTTATCAGTCAAACATTTACAACATTGTATAGTATACTTTACATTAAAGCATATATAACTGGTGCTACTGGACCTGCTCCGACTGGGATTCGAACCTGCGTCTTTAAAGCTGCTGTCCGTAAGTTTTGTAACCTGCAATTGCAGTTATTCGCGGAATAACTTGGGTTGTGCGTTGGCACGGCTCCTCAGTGCGATTAATCGAATGTTTTGAGGACCCAGATAGCACACCAAGATGTCTGTTAAAGATCACTTCATCTGGAGAGCGTCTGCTGTTTACACACATCTGATAGATGTCTTTAAGATGTCCGTTTTTCATACATTCTAAATCATAAACATCTTAAAGACATTGTTTAAACGTCTATTTGACATCTGACAGGAAACGTCCAATAGAAGTATTGCAGATGAGCAAACACTCTAAAAAACACGTCTTCCAGATGTAAACACACACATCAAATCGACTCCGAGATGTGTGTGTGCTCTCTGGGGAGTATGTGTGGCTGTCAGTCACTGCAAAATGTCATCTGAAGAAGTAACATGTCTGCCACTTTTGTTCTGACCAACTGAGAAAAAAGCATTAATCGCACTATTAAATCTAATGATCGCTTAGCTCATATCACATCAAAAGTGCAAATTATTGTTATAATTCGTTCTAAAATGATTCGAATGTTAGCAACATCAGCATAGCGTGACTAAGTGTATTTAGTGCGTATTAGCGAAACCTGTAGATTTTAATTTCTGTTTTGCTTTTGTCACTGATGATTGTCTGGTACTTTCTGGATTATAATCCGCCATCAAAATGCAGTCCTTCCAGAAAAAGCACATGAACTCTATAGCACAGTATCTAACAGTACCGCGGTGGCCGTGTTTCAGGTCCGAGTGCACACGATGGAGACTCTGATGACGAGTGGCCGGCTCTGGGGGAGGCCGCGGAGGAGACGGCCGGAGAGGTGGACGTGGATCCTGAGGACGAGAAGGCCATTGAGATGTTCATGAACAAGAACCCGCCGCTCAGGTGAGCTCCAGTGAGTCCAGTGTGTGTACGCGTGCAGGACTGAGCATCATGTGACGTGTGTGTGTGTGTGTGATAGACGTACGCTAGCCGACATCATCATGGAGAAGATCACGGAGAAGCAGACGGAGGTGGGCACGGTTATGTCCGAGGTGTCGGGGCGGGGCGTCCCTCAGCTGGACCCCAGAGTGGTGGAGGTGTACAGGGGCGTCAGCAAGGTTCGCCACACATCCGCTCGTGTGTTAATGCTAGCTGATGTTAGCGCATGATGACGTCACACTCTCTCTCCGCAGGTCCTGGCGAAATACCGCAGCGGGAAACTTCCCAAAGCCTTTAAGATCATCCCGGCTCTCTCCAACTGGGAGCAGGTGCTGTACCTCACGGAGCCGGAGACCTGGACCGCCGCCGCCATGTATCAGGCCACCAGGTCAGAGGTCAAATCACACAGAATTTCGTAGAATTGTTATTAGGGGCCAAGCACCGAAGGAGACTCCAAAATTGGGGCCACACCCCTCTAAAACAATCCCTCTAGCGCCACCACCTGTCCAAAGCTGCACTCATGTTTATGCTAATAAATTTTGAACCCTAAGGGATAGAAACAAAATGGCGATTTGATAAAGTCATTTTCCGTCATTAACAAATTTCCACCATTTTGAATTTTCCAAAAAGCCTACTTTTGCGATCTCTTCTAATGGTGCGTTCACACCGGACGCGATTCGCGCAAGTGATTTACATGTTAAGTCAATGCAGAGACGCGAAATGGCATTCTGTGGCGCGATTCGCGCGATTGAGGCGGCGAGAATTGAGGGTTTTGAACGTGCGATCCGCGCAAATCGCTCAAGTTGAAAAATCTGAACTTTGGCGGATATTTCGCGCTGCGTTAACCAATCACGAGCTTGCTCTAGTAGTGACGCATTTACAAGCGGAGGCAGAAATCCCAACAACAATGGAGGACAAGATAATCGTGGGCGTATGTGGATAGGCGCAGGCGCAGCTCCTGGAGGAGTTGATGAAACTCACGAGCTGGGTGCGCTTCTGGAGGATCTGATGGACCCAGACACGGCGCCGAACGAGTCTACGCCACTTTTCAGCCTCCACAGCAAATAAAGCGCAGCTACCCTCTCAACAAAATCTATGTCAGCCATTTCACAACGAGACTGGAGCAGAAAAAAAGAGCCAGAGCAGCGGCCAATGTGAGAAGGACTAGCCGAGGAAAGGCGGGTCTCGCCGGGTAAACGAGCGCTGAATGCCACTGATCGCCTGGATCTCACAACTCCGAAAACGCCAGATAAAATGCTCAAATAGGCTCTTTTTATAAATTAACCACAGATTTGAGCTTTAAACAACTATATTATCGCCTGAAAAAGTCTTTAAACTACGTTTTGTCACACATTAATAGTAGTATTTTTTACAAAAAAGACGTCAAGTGACCGCCGAGACGAGCTGGCTCATATAGGGCAGAAGCCCCTCCCATGACGTGAATTCACGTCTGTTGTGTAGTTGTCACGCACGAATTTCACGCGCGAATGAAGCGAGTAAACTCAAAATGTTCAAGTGTCCACATTAGTGCAAATTATTAGCGCGAATCGCGTCCGGTGTGAACGCCACATTAGGCCATTGCTCCGTTTTTCACGAAAATGGAAGCAGATCATCGTCAGACGATGCTGACCAAACAATATTAGATTCAAGACGATTAGTCAAACTGTTCTCGAATAAAGCGCAAATTAAATCGACAAAGTGCCCACAGAAATGAAAGTCAGACTGTATCTCCGCAAAGCTTTAGCGTATTCTGACTAAACCTGGTGTGTGTTATGCCAGCCATGACCTGAGGCAGCGTTTCGCCACAGTGCCACCTAGCATTGGATATTTTTAATTATAACTTCAGAATGCTTTAGCCAAAAATCACAAAACTGGTCTCTTTATATTTGGGGCATCACGCCGAGCCATACCGTACCCAATTTTCCCATATCAACCATTTTGGGTGTCGGCCATTTTGAATTTTGTCAAAAAGTGCTTTTTTTTTATGAACGCATCGGCGTATCATTACGAAGCTCAGCAATTGTCTTCAGCACCAAGCCCTGACAGTACTCAAAAAGTTTCGGGGCAGCGTCTCCTTTTCCAAAAATGCTAATAACTGTTGATTAAATTTGACTATTGGCGTAAAGCTGGTTTTTATCGATCCCTTGGGCCATGCCACGAACATAGATCCCAATTTTACCATATTTGGCCAAACTTCCTGTCCGCCATTTTGATTTCCATTACAAACCTACTTTTTCGAACTCCTCCTAGACCCTTTGTCTGATTTAAACCAAAATCGAATCGTAACATCTTCAGACCATGACAGCAAAAAGTTATTAATTTCGTGTAAACTATAACAAATGACATTATTGTATCAATCAGGGTTTCCGCGGAGTCATAAAAAGTAATAAAAAGTCTTAAATTTAATAATACAAATTTTAGGCCATAAAAAGTCATAAAAACATCCGGATTTTCCATACATGGTCATAAATTACATTTAGCCACGTCTTAAATTGATATGCTCATTCATTCATTGGTTCCCCCTGAAAATGCGCTGGCGCTGGCATTCATTCGTTCCTCCTGTTGTAGTTCTGTCTGAGGAGTCTGGGTGGTGTCACAGCGGTCCAGGTGCATGCAGCAAACAGACTTGTCGGAATGGACTTTCACAGAAACCCGCGCAAACTCACAAGAGTCTCCTCAGCTTATTACTGTATATGTCGTTGAGTCACTGCTTAGTGTTACTGAAATTATGGCTGGGCATTAAACGATACCGGAACAAAACTCATTTGAACCGTGCGCCACATGGACCCTTTATCCGCTCGGCTCAAAGTCCAAACGGCAGCGCAGCGCGTTTACTCTGATCGGTCTCGGTCACGAGATCCAGTGAGAATCGCTTGAATTCAGCGAAGAACACCAAATGTCCCAGTGATTTAAACCAGTTTAAAGGCAGATGAACCAGCGCTGACACACAGGAGAAACGCTGTGCGCAACAATACCCATCAACACATCCCATCATTTACCATGGGTTTACTGTAACATTAGCCTAGTATTAACTCCACCGTGAAATGTGGGATATACATATAGAATTGAATCGTATTTTATTATTAATGTAGACAATGTATTAAAGGACTAATGGAATATAATTACAGTATTTAATGTATTTAGGATACTATTGTTTTTCATACATTTCATGAAGATACGTGCCATCAGAGTCAGGCAACACAAACCTGTTTCAGGACCTGAAACAATATCCTCCATTAGCACATGCAGAAAATAAGACATTAATCTTACAATAAAGGGATTTATTTTGTTACGGACAAATGACAAATGTTTGAATGTTTTACCTCAGATTTGTGAAATGTTCTGACAATAAAGAGTAGTTTAAACCCACAATTAATGCTCTGGTTTCCACAACTTTCAGTTACGAACAAAAATCTGCCTTTAAACTTGAAAGAAATAAAGATTTGACATTTATGGTGATAATTATGGATATTGACAGATATATTATGATACTTGTTTAGTGTTGTTCCTGTTATTGATGCTTAGGAAAAGGGAGCCTTCAGTTTGTTACTCTTAAGAAAATGGAACCTTTAAATAATGAAACTCGTTACTTTTAACGAAAAGTCAATAAAAAAAAGACTTTTTGAAAGGAAGTTATTTTTCGTAATTCGTTTAGGTCATAAATTTAAATCATAATGGTCATAAAAAGTCTTAAATTTGACTGACTAAACCCTGCAGAAACCCTGATCAATATTACAGTAGCAGGATCTTCTCTGAGGCGTGTGTGTGTGTGTGTGTGTGCAGGATCTTCTCCTCTAACCTGAAGGAACGCATGGCTCAGCGCTTCTATAACCTGGTGCTGCTGCCCAGAGTCCGCGATGACATCACCGAGTACAAGCGGCTGAACTTCCACCTGTACAGCGCGCTGAAGAAAGCCCTCTTCAAGCCCGGAGCCTGGTTCAAAGGTCAGTCCATGTGCAGGGCTTGAGATGCGGTCAGGGAGCAGACGAGTGACGTGTGAACCCGCATCTGAACACTAGAGGACGCTGGGAACTCTCACTAGATCCCAGAGAACAAACTCAGACTCTTACACATTTGAGATTACTTAAACGTTTGTGGAAGTGAAACTAAATAGAAATATTTAAGATGAACACAAACTATAAAGGACAAAAGCATATGGCAAAACTCAATGTTTCACATTCATACACACGTTCTGTCTCTTAAAGGGCCAGTTCCCCCATTAATGAGAGTCCTGTGGTCATCTCCTCTCCTAATGTCCTCAAACCCGTCAGACTTTCCTTCCTCATATAAAGCCATCGAGTCTCTTCAGAACATCTGGAATAATCCGCTCCATCCGGATGGATCAGTTTCTCTTGATCAACTTTCTGAAGTTGCTTAGACTGTCAATGGAGGACAGAAATCTTTCATTTCATTATACATCTCTTCATTTGTGTCTGAAGATGAACGGGAGTCCAGCACATTTCATCTGAGCATTGGAGCAGTTTCTTTGCTCGGTGTGTGTTGGTTCTGTTGCTGTTGTCGGCTGTGAGGACCTTTAAAATAACTGGACTCATTCAGCGGAGTGATATGGAACTGTAATGCGGTCAACCTGCTGGAACTACTTTCCCTGAAAATAACTACACCCCTTCAGTTCGTCAGCCAATCAGAATCAGGCATTCAGCAGCCCTGCAGTGGAAATACAGATGAATGCTTATTAAAGTTGTCGAGTGTTTTGTTGATTGGCATTTATGGTGCGTTCACACCGGACGCGTTTGACGCGAATAAAACACGCTATTCGCATGAAGTTGGACGCTAGAACATTTTGAGTTTGCTCGCTTCATTCGCGCGTGACATTCACTGCACAACAGACGCGGATTCGCCTCATGGGCGGGGCTTCTGCCAGCGGCTCGTCTCGTTGAGAAATGGCTGACATGGGCTGTGTTTACACGTCTTTTTTTGTTGAAATCTACTGTTAATGTGACAAAACAGAGTTTTAAGACTTTTTCAGTCGATAATGTAGTTGTTTAAGCTCAAATCTGTGGTTTATTTATATAAAGAGTGCCTATTTGAGCATTTTATCTGGTGTGTGTGGAGTTGTGAGCTCCAGTGGATCAGGTGCTCAGTGCTCATTAACCCCGGCGAGAGCAGCCTCTCCTCGGCCAGTCCTTCAGCCGCTGGCTCTGGTGTCTCTGTGGCGTCTCCAGCTGTAATTCGTCTTTTAACGGCTCATCTTTGCTCTCATGGATCTATAATTTGTTCCCTGGCGAATCGTTTAGGCTGAGGGCAAAGTGAAGTTATTACTTTTCTATTTTTAGGCTGTTTAACTTTACGTTAGTGTTGTAGCCGACTAGCACTGACTTTGAGTGTTTGACTGAATTGTTTGCTTTATTTCATGTGTAGCTTCTTACACCTTTGACTTATACTTTTGTATTATTGATCAAACATAAACTTGCATTTAACAAAAAGAGACTGGGTTGTGTTTCATGTCATTTAATGTTATCACAGTGATGATCATATTGTCTGAGCAGATATTAATATACAGATTATCTCCTCATTGTTGTCACTACTAGAGCAAGCTCCTGATTGGTTAACGCGGCGCGAATATCCGCCAAAGTTCAGATTTTTTAACTTGAGCGATTCGCGCGAATCACGCGTTCAAAACGCTCAATTTGCGTCATTCGCGTCCGGTGTGAACGCCACGCAAGAACACACGCAGCAGGAATATGAGGCTACTGTCCCTTTAAGAGCGAACGCACGGATCAATACACTGATACACACGCATTTGCTTTCTCATCCGTTTACACTCACTGAACACACTGTGTGTGGCACTCCGACATCATTTTGTGTGAAATTGTCTGTCGAAGAGAGAGAGAGCTCCGTTCAGTCGTGCCGTTAGATCGGCGCCCGCTGTAATGTTCTGTGATTAATCGAAGTGTGTGTGTGTGTGTGTGTGTGTGTGTGTGTAGGACTTCTGCTGCCGCTGTGTGAATCGGGCACATGTACGCTGAGAGAAGCCGTTATCATCGGCAGCATCCTCACACGCTGCTCCATCCCAGTGCTGCACTCCAGGTGCGCTGTAACACACACACTCCTCAGACTCTCCACACACACACACACACACACTCTCACTCATCGTGGTCTGTGTGTGCTCTCTGCAGCGCTGCGATGCTGAAACTGGCGGAGATGGAGTATAACGGGGCCAACAGTATCTTCCTGCGGCTGCTGCTGGACAAGAAGTACGCCCTGCCCTTCCGTGTGCTGGACGCGCTGGTCGCCCACTTCCTGTCGTTCCGCTCGGACAAACGGACTCTGCCGGTGCTGTGGCACCAGAGCCTGCTGACGCTAGTGCAGCGCTACAAGGCGGACCTGTCCTCCGAGCAGAAGGAGGCGCTGCTGGAGCTGCTGAGGGTGCAGACGCACGCCGCCATCGCAGCCGAGATCCGGCGGGAGCTGCAGAACACCGCGGCGCGAGACCTGGAGGACGCCACGCCCGCCATGACCCTCGACTGACATCACATCAAACGTGCCGCAGTATATTTTTGCAGTGACGCAATGTTCATGTTTTGGACTAAACTTGTTTAGAACTTAATAAAATTGTAAACTCCAGACCAGTTTGGATTTATTCACACACGTGTGGCGGCACCTTCGGCAGGAAGTGACTTAACCTGCAGTGCGTCGACTGGCCACTAGAGGCCGAGTCAGATCTGTGTCTAAGCGGCTCATTTTACCCTTCATGATGACTGTAGGGGGGGGGGGGATTCTATAACTCATCCATTTATATTATTAAGCCTTAAAGTTCTGCATAATTAAGGGCGTGGCCACTTGAGTGACAGGTGGATTGCTGCTATGATTTAGCTAGGTGGGCGTGGTTTCAGGCACCTCAGCTCCGCCCATGTCCCGCCTTTTCCCCATCTTCAGTTATCCGGGAGTGACGCGCTGCCAAGATGGCGACGGCGTCTTTAGGCCTCAAACTGCCCTTGAGGACCTGCGGGTCTATGCTTTTAATGTTGTTCTCGATCAATTTTGCTTCCATGACGAGTGAAACAAATGTATATAATCTTGGTTATATTATTTATGAATAGATTAGATATGGAAAAAATCTCTATATGACAAATATTAAATCATAACAAAAATCAATGAGAAATGAATATAGTTTATTTGTAAATTTGTTTTATTATAAGAAGGAAAGAAAAACTTGTGGAGTTCATAAGACCAAGAACTTGTTTCTATAAAATAAAATGCATTTGTTTTGTCGTACGATGACTCAGCATCGCGGCCGATGTGACGTCACACATTATCGTGAGAGCGCGGTCACGCCGCGCGCCGCTCCTCGCGCACCAGCCTTCCCTCAGCTGAATAAAATAATGCGGTTTTATTCATGAATTCGGCTGAATGTACAGTGTATATAGTCTGTAGGGCTGTTAGAGAGTTCTGTGCCCGCGTCCCGCTCGCGACTGATCCCAGACCCGCGAGTCTGACTGACCTGTGATGGAGTTATTCTGTCACGAAAGTGTCGAACTGGACTCGAGCTCACAGGTGAAGACCCCCAGACCGATCCGGGCGTTCAGAGACGCGGTTCTGACCGGAGACACGCGGGTCCGTCTGAACCTGCTGAGCTCGGAGAGGCCGAACATCATCAAACCCGGTACCGAACAGACCGACGTCCAGCCGTACATGCGCCGAATACTGACGGGGTGGATGCTCCAGGTGAGTGAACATCTCAACCCGAACCTCAGCGGAGGATGCCTTATGAATCATATTCTGATTACTGAGGCGAACCATACTGATCAGATGACGTTTAATAAACTCCGATTCACTGAGTTGAATGAATCTTAATCTGATTCACTGATTCGAATGAATCATAATCTGATTCGAATCATTCCGATCAGTTGATGTCTAATGACTCATATTCCGATTCACTGATTCAAATCATTCCGATCAGATGATGTCTAATAACTCATATTCTGATTCACTGATTCAAATCATTCCAATCAGATGATGTCTAATGACTCCTATTCTGATTCACTGATTCAAATCATTCCAATCAGATGATGTCTAATGACTCCTATTCCAATTCACTGATTCGAATCATTCCAATCAGATGATGTCTAATGACTCCTATTCCAATTCACTGATTCAAATCATTCCAATCAGATGATGTCTAATGACTCCTATTCCAATTCACTGATTCGAATCATTCCAATCAGATGATGTCTAATGACTCCTATTCCAATTCACTGATTCGAATCATTCCAATCAGATGATGTCTAATGACTCCTATTCCAATTCACTGATTCGAATCATTCCAATCAGATGATGTCTAATGACTCCTATTCTGATTCACTGATTCAAATCATTCCAATCAGATGATGTCTAATGACTCCTATTCCAATTCACTGATTCGAATCATTCCAATCAGATGATGTCTAATGACTCCTATTCCAATTCACTGATTCGAATCATTCCAATCAGATGATGTCTAATGACTCCTATTCCAATTCACTGATTCAAATCATTCCAATCAGATGATGTCTAATGACTCCTATTCCAATTCACTGATTCGAATCATTCCAATCAGATGATGTCTAATAACTCATATTCCAATTCACTGATTCAAATCATTCCGATCAGATGATGTCTAATAACTCATATTCTGATTCACTGATTCAAATCATTCCAATCAGATGATGTCTAATGACTCCTATTCTGATTCACTGATTCGAATCATTCCAATCAGATGATGTCTAATGACTCCTATTCCAATTCACTGATTCAAATCATTCCAATCAGATGATGTCTAATGACTCCTATTCTGATTCACTGATTCAAATCATTCCAATCAGATGATGTCTAATGACTCCTATTCTGATTCACTGATTCAAATCATTCCAATCAGATGATGTCTAATGACTCCTATTCTGATTCACTGATTCAAATCATTCCAATCAGATGATGTCTAATGACTCCTATTCTGATTCACTGATTCAAATCATTCCAATCAGATGATGTCTAATGACTCCTATTCCGATTCACTGATTCAAATCATTCCAATCAGATGATGTCTAATGACTCCTATTCTGATTCACTGATTCAAATCATTCCAATCAGATGATGTCTAATGACTCCTATTCTGATTCACTGATTCAAATCATTCCAATCAGATGATGTCTAATGACTCCTATTCCGATTCACTGATTCAAATCATTCCGATCAGATGATGTCTAATGACTCCTATTCTGATTCACTGATTCAAATCATTCCAATCAGATGATGTCTAATGACTCCTATTCTGATTCACTGATTCAAATCATTCCAATCAGATGATGTCTAATGACTCCTATTCTGATTCACTGATTCAAATCATTCCAATCAGATGATGTCTAATGACTCCTATTCCAATTCACTGATTCAAATCATTCCAATCAGATGATGTCTAATGACTCCTATTCTGATTCACTGATTCAAATCATTCCGATCAGATGATGTCTAATGACTCCTATTCCAATTCACTGATTCGAATCATTCCGATCAGATGATGTCTAATAACTCATATTCTGATTCACTGATTCAAATCATTCCAATCAGATGATGTCTAATGACTCCTATTCCGATTCACTGATTCGAATCATTCCGATCAGATGATGTCTAATGACTCCTATTCCGATTCACTGATTCGAATCATTCCGATCAGATGATGTCTAATGACTCCTATTCCAATTCACTGATTCGAATCATTCCAATCAGATGATGTCTAATGACTCCTATTCCAATTCACTGATTCGAATCATTCCGATCAGATGATGTCTAATAACTCATATTCTGATTCACTGATTCGAATCATTCCAATCAGATGATGTCTAATGACTCCTATTCTGATTCACTGATTCGAATCATTCCAATCAGATGATGTCTAATGACTCCTATTCCAATTCACTGATTCAAATCATTCCGATCAGATGATGTCTAATAACTCATATTCTGATTCACTGATTCAAATCATTCCAATCAGATGATGTCTAATGACTCCTATTCTGATTCACTGATTCAAATCATTCCAATCAGATGATGTCTAATGACTCCTATTCCAATTCACTGATTCAAATCATTCCGATCAGATGATGTCTAATGACTCCTATTCCAATTCACTGATTCGAATCATTCCGATCAGATGATGTCTAATGACTCATGAATCAGTGAATCAGAATATGACTCATCTGAGCACTCATGCGTGTTGTTCTTGAGCAGGTGTGTGAGGATCAGAAGTGCGAGGAGGAGGTGTTTCCTCTGGCCGTTCACTACCTGGACAGGTACATGTCCCAGAATCCCCTGCGCAAATGCCACCTGCAGCTGCTGGGGACCGTCTGCATGTTCCTGGCCTCCAAACTCAGGGAGTCGGTTCCTCTGAGCGCCGCCAATCTGTGCGTCTACACGGACCACGCCGTGACCCTCGCAGAGATCCTGGTAAGGTCATGTGACCCAGGTCATCAGGGCTAGCTAAAGGCTTGTCTCCCCGTGTAATGTGTGTGTGTGTGTGTGTGTGTGTGTAGCAGTGGGAGGTGCTGGTGGTGTCGCAGCTGGGCTGGGATCTGGCCTCAGTGCTGCCCTCGGACTTCCTGGAGCTGCTGCTGCAGGCGCTG
>CM042263.1:38525212-38545212 GCA_023566225.1 Romanogobio albipinnatus
CCCTGGCCGGTCCTCCCTCAGGTCCAGGAGGTTGTCGGCGGACACGCATCCTCGCATCCTCCGTCCGCCTGCGGGACGCTCCATCGGGGCGGCGGGAGTCTCGCGGTCGGGCAGGTCGAGTCTGTCGAAAGACTCGGAGGAGAGGATGCTGTCCTCGCTGATGGCTCCGCTCGGCCGGGATCTGCTGACCACTGTGGGTAAGGAGGGCGAAAGATGGTCCAGCGAGCCGAATTCCTGCAGGCCTCCGGAAAACTTGCCGTGGCGTTTGAGGATGCCCTTGCGGTGCTGCGCCGGTGACGGGTTCCCGAGAGTCTGTCCAGAGCTGGAGCTCTCCGGGGATGAGGAATAATAGCCCGACTCGCCTTCCGAAGGCTTCTTCAGGATGCCTTTAGGAGGTGGAGGCGGGACAGACGGCGCCAGCGTGTTCCGGCTCTTCTCGTCCAGGGACGAGTCGCTGGGCACTTTCTGTTTCAGGCTGCCCCGCTTCTTGAGGATGCCTTTAGACGGAGCTTCCTGCATGGTCTGCGAGACGTTGTTCTCTTTGCGTGACCGGCGTATGGAGCGCTGTCGCTGGACCGGCTCGCCCCCGGCCGTCCGCAATAAGCAGCGCATCTTAGAGCTGTTTTCCAGAAGAGGGCGTGAGGTGCGGCGCAGCCAGTCGGCGATGCGAGTCGGACCTCCGGTTTGACACGCGGCGCTCGCATGTCCCGGGCCCTGATGGGCGGCTGCAGTCTCGTTCTGAGCCTGTAGAGGGAGCTGATAGCCCCAGTTGAGCCACCAGTGACCCGCAATCTCATCCAGCGTAGCTCTACGCTCCGGGTTCACCATCAACATCCAGCGGATCAAACCACACGCATCTGGGGGGCGACAAAGAGGATTAGCACTGAGGGCACAATAATAAAGCTCTTTAGGATCACTCGAAATTATGACCAGGCGTAATTATGACATTAAGGGTCGAAATTATGACATTAAGGGTCGAAATTATGACATTAACAGTCGAAATTATGACATTAAGGGTCGAAATTATGACATTAAGGGTCGAAATTATGACATTAAGGGTCGAAATTATGACATTAAGGGTCGAAATTATGACATTAACAGTCGAAATTATGACATTAACAGTTGAAATTATGACATTAACAGTCAAAATTATGACATTAAGGGTCGAAATTATGACATTAAGGGTCGAAATTATGACATTAAGGGTCGAAATTATGACATTAAGGGTCGAAATTATGACATTAACAGTCAAAATTATGACATTAAGGGTCGAAATTATGACATTAAGGGTCGAAATTATGACATTAAGGGTCGAAATTATGACATTAAGGGTCGAAATTATGACATTAACAGTCGAAATTATGACATTAACAGTTGAAATTATGACATTAAGGGTCGAAATTATGACATTAAGGGTCGAAATTATGACATTAAGGGTCGAAATTATGACATTAACAGTCAAAATTATGACATTAAGGGTCGAAATTATGACATTAAGGGTCGAAATTATGACATTAAGGGTCGAAATTATGACATTAAGGGTCGAAATTATGACATTAACAGTCGAAATTATGACATTAACAGTTGAAATTATGACATTAACAGTCAAAATTATGACATTAAGGGTCGAAATTATGACATTAAGGGTCGAAATTATGACATTAAGGGTCGAAATTATGACATTAAGGGTCGAAATTATGACATTAAGGGTCGAAATTATGACATTAAGGGTCGAAATTATGACATTAACAGTCGAAATTATGACATTAACAGTTGAAATTATGACATTAACAGTCAAAATTATGACATTAAGGGTCGAAATTATGACATTAAGGGTCGAAATTATGACATTAAGGGTCGAAATTATGACATTAAGGGTCGAAATTATGACATTAAGGGTCGAAATTATGACATTAACAGTTGAAATTATGACATTAACAGTCAAAATTATGACATTAAGGGTCGAAATTATGACATTAACAGTTGAAATTATGATATTAAGGGTCGAAATTATGACATTAAGTCTCGAAATTATGATATTAACGGTTGAAATTATGACATTAAGGGTTGAAATTATGACATTAATGGTTGAAATTATGACATTAAGGGTCGAAATTATGATATTAACGGTTGAAATTATGACATTAACAGTTGAAATTATGATATTAAGGGTCGAAATTATGATATTAAGGGTCGAAATTATGATATTAAGGGTCGAAATTATGACATTAAGTCTCGAAATTATGATATTAACGGTTGAAATTATGACATTAACAGTCGAAATTATGACATTAACAGTTGAAATTATGACATTAAGGGTCGAAATTATGACATTAAGGGTCGAAATTATGACATTAAGGGTCGAAATTATGACATTAACAGTCGAAATTATGACATTAATGGTTGAAATTATGACATTAAGGGTTGAAATTATGACATTAATGGTTGAAATTATGACATTAATGGTTGAAATTATGACATTAAGGGTTGAAATTATGACATTAATGGTTGAAATTATGACATTAAGGGTCGAAATTATGACATTAATGGTTGAAATTATGACATTAAGGGTTGAAATTATGACATTAATGGTTGAAATTATGACATTAAGGGTCGAAATTATGACATTAACAGTCGAAATTATGACATTAATGGTTGAAATTATGACATTAATGGTTGAAATTATGACATTAAGGGTTGAAATTATGACATTAATGGTTGAAATTATGACATTAAGGGTTGAAATTATGACATTAAGGGTTGAAATTATGACATTAATGGTTGAAATTATGACATTAATGGTTGAAATTATGACATTAAGGGTTGAAATTATGACATTAATGGTTGAAATTATGACATTAAGGGTCGAAATTATGACATTAAGGGTTGAAATTATGACATTAATGGTTGAAATTATGACATTAAGGGTTGAAATTATGACATTAATGGTTGAAATTATGACATTAATGGTTGAAATTATGACATTAAGGGTCGAAATTATGACATTAACAGTTGAAATTATGACATTAATGGTTGAAATTATGACATTAATGGTTGAAATTATGACATTAATGGTTGAAATTATGACATTAATGGTTGAAATTATGACATTAATGGTTGAAATTATGACATTAAGGGTTGAAATTATGACATTAATGGTTGAAATTATGACATTAATGGTTGAAATTATGACATTAAGGGTTGAAATTATGACATTAATGGTTGAAATTATGACATTAATGGTTGAAATTATGACATTAATGGTTGAAATTATGACATTAAGGGTTGAAATTATGACATTAATGGTTGAAATTATGACATTAACAGTCGAAATTATGACATTAAGGGTTGAAATTATGACATTAAGGGTTGAAATTATGACATTAATGGTTGAAATTATGACATTAATGGTTGAAATTATGACATTAATGGTTGAAATTATGACATTAAGGGTTGAAATTATGACATTAATGGTTGAAATTATGACATTAAGGGTCGAAATTATGACATTAACAGTCGAAATTATGACATTAATGGTTGAAATTATGACATTAAGGGTTGAAATTATGACATTAATGGTTGAAATTATGACATTAATGGTTGAAATTATGACATTAAGGGTTGAAATTATGACATTAATGGTTGAAATTATGACATTAAGGGTCGAAATTATGACATTAACAGTCGAAATGATGATAACTCAGATTCACACTTTAAATCGTTGATGTAAAATATATTCAGTCATATTAATGTAATGTACAGTGCTGTGTGTAGAACTAGAGCTGCCTTGTCTGTGAAACCCCTGATATTTCATCAGAATAATCATGGGATATTTCCCTTCTTCATTTGGCACTTCATGAACCGATCGTGTGGGAAGTGAGAGTTGGCCGTGCGATGCGGGCGTGTCAAGCGATGTGGCACAGATTCAAAGCTTTATGTAACTGTGCAAATGATATTGAACAATATGGCATGCTGACTACCAATGAGAGCGCACGGGAACGGTACCCTGTTCCTGAAGACACACCAAACGCACACACCCAATCAAACACAGCTGGCTCCAGACCTGCAGTCGATCAGTCGGAGTGCTTTCAGAGAGTTTTGGCTCTCTGTGATTGGCCATGTGGGATCGGGGACTGGGTTGCTGTGGGTGTGAACTTCACAGTCCCAGATCAGAATTTATGAGGCTGCCAAGGTCAACACACAACTCGGATAGGAAGAGATAAGCCAATAAACACACATCGTAAACCCGTTCTGTGTCTGCTTTGACTGTAGGGCGACTGAAGCACATCACCGGAGCCTCACCTGATGGTTTGGTGGGTTTGCGGTAGTTTCCGCTGCTGATCTGCTGGACCAGGTTCTTGTGGTCCTGCCCGTCAAAAGGCATGGCTCCGTGAATCAGTGTGTACAGCAGAACGCCCAGAGACCAGCTGTCCACCTCCGGCCCTCGGTACGGCCTGCCGTTCACGATCTCCGGCGACGCGTACAGGGGACTGCCACAGAACGTCTGCAGGAACTTATCGCTCTGGTACAGGTTCGACAAGCCGAAGTCGGCGATCTGGAAAACACAAACAGTGTCACAGCTCACATGCCCTTATCTCGTGGGTGTTTCGATTGGCTGTTTATGGCCAGGGAAAGCAGAAGCATCAGAGATAGCGTTTCTATGATTCCCACCGGAGATCCGTGTGCGTTAGGGGTGTAGCGGGACAGATCAGAGCAGGGCTTCCAAGGGACCGTTCACCCAAAAGTCAACATTAGCCCATCATTTCCTGTCCCTCAACTCATCCGAGGTGTGTGTGACATTCTTCTTTCTGACGAATAAAATCTGAGGTATATTACAAAGACCAGGCCAATCCAAGCGTTAGAATTGGATTCATAGTTGCTCTGTTTTTGAAGTCCATAAAAAGTGCATCTGTCCATCATATAACTGCTCCGCACGCGGCTCTGGGGTGTTACTAAAGGCCTTCTGAAGCCAATCGACGCGTTTGTGTAAGAAAAATATCCATATTTAAAACTTTATCAAGTAAACTTTCGGCCTCCGCCTTCCCTGTTCAATTTATGGAGAAAGTGTTGAAAGTTCCCCAGCGGATCGAAAGACTAACGCGAGCAGGTCATGACGTCACGAACGCATCTCGAGTTTCACTTTCAACACTTTTCCAAGGAAATCCATCGGCTGGAACTTTACTTGATAAAGTTTTAAATATGGATATTTTTCTTACACAAACGCGTCGATTCGCTTCAGAAGGCCTTTAGTAACACCCCAGAGCCGCGTGGAGCAGTTATATGATGGACAGATGCACTTTTTATGGACTTCAAAAACAGAGCAACTATGAATCCAATTCTAATGGTGCGTTCACACCGGACGCGATTCGCGCGAGTGATTTACATGTTAAGTCAATGCAGAGACGCGAAATGGCATTCTGCGGCGAGAATCGCGCGAATCGCTCAAGTTGAAAAATCTGAACTTTGGCGGATATTTCGCGCCGCGTTAACCAATCACGAGCTTGCTCTAGTAGTGACGCATTTACAAGCGGAGGCAGAAATCCCAACAACAATGGAGGACAAGATAATCGTGGCCGTATGTGGAGACCCGGAGCTGTGATACATCATCCTATCACTACAGGAACAGGAATAAAAGGATCTTGCTTGGAAGAAAGTGAGTTATTGTGAGCCATTTCACAAAAAAAGAGCCAGAGCCAGCGGCCAATGAGAGAAGGACTAGCCGAGGAAAGGCGGGTCTCGTCGGGTAAACGAGCGCGGAATGCCCCTGATCGCCTGGATCTCACAACTCCGAAAACGCCAGATAAAATGCTCAAATAGGCTCTTTTTATAAATTAACCACAGATTTGAGCTTTAAACAACTATATTATCGCCTGAAAAAGTCTTTAAACTACGTTTTGTCACACATTAATAGTAGCATTTTTTGCAAAAAAGACGTCAAGTGACCGAGACGAGCTGGCTCATATAGAAGCCCCTCCCATGACGCGAATTCTCGTCTGTTGTGTAGTTGCACACGCGAATGAAGCGAGTAAACTCAAAATGTTCAAGCGTTCACCTTCACGTGAATCGCGTCCGGTGTGAACGCCACATAATGCTTGGATTAGCCTGGTCTTTGTAATATAACTCAGATTTTATTCGTCTGAGAGAAGAATGTCACACACACCTCGGATGAGTTGAGGGGGAGTAAATCATGGGCTCATGTTCATTTTTGGGTGAACTGTCCCTTTAATGTGTGAGTAATGTGTGAGTAATGTGTGAGTAATGTGTGAGTAAGGGCTCCTGTAGTCCACAGCATTCTCTTTAAGAGATGTTCAGTTTCAGACACAGTGTCCAGCAAACACGTGTAATAAAAGCCCTGAACTTACTTTGATATTGCCACTGTCGTCCAGCAAGATGTTCTCCAACTTCAGGTCACGATGAACGATCCCGTTCTGTTGGGAAAGAAACAGAAACTGATTCAAACTTAAACGCTTGTGTTGATTTGGCTGTTCATTTACACATTTCATTCTGCCAGCCTGACAACGCACACGTTTCGAACGCAAAAGAGTCAAAATGATGACAATTTCGACTGTTAGTCATAATTTCCATAATTTCGACCGTTAATGTCAAAGACTCGAAATAATGACGTTAAAGTCGAAATTGTGTCATAATTTCATAGAGTCGAAATCATGACTATAGAAGCGGTGCCGCCTGCACATGCGTGTTACGTGTTCAGTATACTTTGTGCGGTACTTTAGGGGTGTTTACATCAATGACTGCAGAAAGTGTTATTGAGAGGGATTTCTCAAATCAAACTCTGGAGATGAAGTTCATGCGTTCATGAGATGGAAACACACGACCGCCACGCGCCTTCTCTCTCTGTGTGTGTGTGTGTGTGTGTGTGGTAAATTAAACCGCTCGTCTGCTCCACTCATTCCCACAGACGCGCAGGATTCATATTTAAATAGTGTTTTTGCGGTTTAACCCATTGAAGCCCACCGTAAGCAGTGTGTAGTTTTCATTTTCCTTCTGTAAGTATTTTTCTAGATATCATCCATGTTTTATATCTCAATGACACGCACACAAACAACCAAATAAAGGATTTCAAGAGAAAAAAAAGGGGTATTAACTTCCTTCCGGTCACATGACGCTGCCAACTTCCTACCCCTACTTCCAGGAAGCATAGTGAAGAGATACCACGCAGAATCGACGCGCTACATGTTAGCAATATTCTTTGTTGTATTTTCTGTCAAAATAACGGAGTTCATTTGGAATTATTCAGCTTTTAAGAACAAGCAGACAATATGCCATTTTTTCCCGGTAGTGGGCGGAGCTAATGCGCAAACGGCAATCTCATTGGCTGGCGCTCATTTTTTTCTGTCCCTGTTTTGATTTCAGCAAATCAGTTTGAGCGAATGCTGTCGACGTGATTAATATTCATGAACCCAGCAGCTCATCAATCCTTAGTGCGTTCTATATTGTTATTAGTAGTAGTAGTATTATTATCTTTTAATAATATAATTACTATTATCTTTTTTTTTTACAGAAACACCAACAATATCTGAAGCACCACCACCAGTCCACAGTTCAGTTCAATGACATGCATTGACACATGCTTTCCCACAGTTTTAGTCTGAAGGTCTGTCATTATATAGTGCTCGATTATCATAATATCATAACAGTCTAATGCTGACTGATGGTAAGAGTGTGTGTATGAGAAATATATCAGTCTAGTGACTAAACAAAATGACCTAGCCAATGGCGATTCTATTGCCAAAGTGTGTGTCGAGGGTTGGATCTATAGTTAGTTGTGTACTTAGTCAAAAGTCCAAGCGAAAGCCTTGTAAGTGCTCATATAAGGGGACATGTGCTGTGTTACAGGCTCATAAATCAAGGGATCTGGTCTTTAGTGCTTCTTGCTTTCACCTAAAACATAACCTAACCCTTTAGCTGACATCGCTACTGTACAGACCTTAATTCCACAGGGAGAAATATCATATTTTATGATATGTCTCGTAAGGGCCAAAATATTGAGGCAGCGATTGATTTACTGTGGATCTGTACTCAGCAGTGCCGTGTAAACGTACCCTTAGAAGACAAGGTCACATGATTTGCTCTAAAACACACTAGATGAGCTGCGTTTAATGCTCTAATGAACATTAGTTCTGCATGTTCCCTGGTATCTTACCTGCGTTATCACACATGAGGCGGTGTCATAAAATCATGCTTTATTAACTGAGCCACATCGCCGGGTTTCCTGGTGTTCGAGGGACTTTCCTGAGCCACAGAAACACTAAGAGTTTCCTTCTTAAACACTTTCCAAATCTTCCCCTCCTGACCTATGCCAACATTTCCAAACAATGACACGTTAGTAAAAGACGAGTGTTATCACCTCTGTTATCTGCCGGTCAGTAACGGCCGGCGGGTGTGTGTGTGTGTGTGTGTGGATGCCAGTCATGCATGATTGTGTTTCTCTGCAGGAGGCCGATCCGCGTGTCCCTTCACCTCATTTAACATCGCAACAAAAACACTCCCACCGCCTCAAACGGGACGACTCGCATGCAGAATACTGTTTAAACGGAGACTTAAGCAGCCAGCGGACTAAAACATGATTTAAGCTATTTCTCAAGGTTCTCTGAACACTCAAACTGGTTTTCTGGGTAATGCGATCTAATGTTTAAACATTATGGCAAACGACTTTTGAAATAAAAAAACATTCCATGAACAATGTATTCACTGCAAATAATGCTTTAATATTTAGTATTTTTGTCTTGTTTCTGGTTCAAACATCTATAAAATCTTACATTAAGAAGCATTTACTAGACAAACAAAAGTAATTGTGTTGTTTCAGGGGAAAATAACTCAAAATTAAGGGAGTTAGTGCTTAAAATAAGCTAAATAATCGCGTTCTTATTTTGCTACCCCATTATTTAGCTTATTTTAAGCACTAACTCCCTTCATTTTGAGTTATTTTCCCCTGAAACAACACAATTACTTTTGTTTGTTTCTCAATATTTAGATGTTTTTACACCCTCAGATTCCAGATTTTCAAATATTGTCCTGCCACACCACACATCAGTGGACAGATGAGCTGTCAGATGAAGTAAAGTGACCCTTATGACTGCTTGTTTTGGTGCTGCCGTTTTGAGAACATTATTAAAGAGCAGATCACTTTGAACAAATGCTCGTGTTACTGGAGGAACATTAGCGGCGAGAGAACCGTCTGAGTGTGTGTGTCCAACGGTTGCGTGCGACGCTGCTCTCGAAGCTGTTGTTGGGTTTGGTGCTGGGTGTTCCTGCATTAGCGTGTGCAAGCGTGAACGTCTGTCTGAAACCCAGCGGATCTGTTCAGACGCTGCTCAGCCATGCGGACGCTAATGCGTGTTATGCAATCCTTTCACTGTCACAGTCCCGGTGGGTCTCTGTCCGACCCCTCCTCAGCGCACAAGAGCCTTCTGGGTAGTTTTCCAGACTATGAGAAATGTTCACATGACGTCTGACTAATATTTAGTCTTGCCGACCTTTGGTTTCACAGATATTTGTTAGCCGGACGTGTTCCTGAAAGCCTAAAGCTGCCCGTGCAACACCTTTAAAATACACCTCAGAATATTATTATTATGACTGATATCTGTTATACTATTAAATAAAAGTTTTAACTTAAGCTGAAATCAAACTAAATCTAAAGATTTTATTTACTGCCTTTTAAACTAATACTAGAAAAATGACAATACCGGAATTATTATAGTTAACTAAACCATAAAAACATTTTCGCACCTTGAAATAAAATATAATATTGATAAACATATTTTCTTTCAGCCAGTTGGCATTTCTTATTTTTAGTTATACTACAAGGCTGTCGAATGCTTGAATCTGATTGGTTGACAGACGTTCTAAGGTGAAAATAGTTGTTTCTCACTAGCGAGGTCATGATGGTGCTGTTCCTACAGTTTCATAGAAAGGCCAAAGTATTTATTTATTTTTTTTACATTTTTTGGATTTTTGCAACATGGAGTACCTTGCTCAAGGACACACTGGTGGTGACCGCTGGGATCGAACCAGCAACCTTCTGCATATCAGTTCCATGGTTTAACCCACTGGAAATCACGAAATGCCTCGAGAGCGTCTCGCCGTTCAGCCGCCTCGAGAGCGTCTCTGCGTTCAGCCGCCTCGAGAGCGTCTCGCCGTTCAGCCGCCTCGAGAGCGTCTCGCCGTTCAGCGGCCTCGAGAGCGTCTCGCCGTTCAGCGGCCTCGAGAGCGTCTCGCCGTTCAGCGGCCTCGAGAGCGTCTCTGCGTTCAGCGGCCTCGAGAGCGTCTCTGCGTTCAGCGGCCTCGAGAGCGTCTCTGCGTTCAGCCGCCTCGAGAGCGTCTCTGCGTTCAGCCGCCTCGAGAGCGTCTCGCCGTTCAGCGGCCTCGAGAGCGTCTCGCCGTTCAGCCGCCTCGAGAGCGTCTCGCCGTTCAGCCGCCTCGAGAGCGTCTCGCCGTTCAGCCGCCTCGAGAGCGTCTCGCCGGTTCAGCCGCCTCGAGAGCGTCTCGCCGTTCAGCCGCCTCGAGAGCGTCTCTGCGTTCAGCGGCCTCGAGAGCGTCTCGCCGTTCAGCCGCCTCGAGAGCGTCTCGCCGTTCAGCCGCCTCGAGAGCGTCTCGCCGTTCAGCCGCCTCGAGAGCGTCTCTGCGTTCAGCGGCCTCGAGAGCGTCTCGCCGTTCAGCGGCCTCGAGAGCGTCTCTGCGTTCAGCGGCCTCGAGAGCGTCTCGCCGTTCAGCGGCCTCGAGAGCGTCTCGCCGTTCAGCGGCCTCGAGAGCGTCTCGCCGTTCAGCGGCCTCGAGAGCGTCTCGCCGTTCAGCGGCCTCGAGAGCGTCTCGCCGTTCAGCGGCCTCGAGAGCGTCTCGCCGTTCAGCGGCCTCGAGAGCGTCTCGCCGTTCAGCGGCCTCGAGAGCGTCTCGCCATTCAGCGGCCTCGAGAGCGCCTCGCCGTTCAGCGGCCTCGAGAGCGTCTCGCCGTTCAGCGGCCTCGAGAGCGTCTCTGCGTTCAGCGGCCTCGAGAGCGCCTCGCCGTTCAGCGGCCTCGAGAGCGTCTCGCCGTTCAGCGGCCTCGAGAGCGTCTCTGCGTTCAGCGGCCTCGAGAGCGTCTCGCCGTTCAGCGGCCTCGAGAGCGTCTCGCCGTTCAGCGGCCTCGAGAGCGTCTCGCCGTTCAGCGGCCTCGAGAGCGTCTCGCCGTTCAGCGGCCTCGAGAGCGTCTCGCCGTTCAGCGGCCTCGAGAGCGTCTCGCCGTTCAGCGGCCTCGAGAGCGTCTCTGCGTTCAGCGGCCTCGAGAGCGTCTCGCCGTTCAGCGGCCACTCGAGAGCGTCTCTGCGTTTAGTGGCCACTCGAGAGCGTCTCTGCGTTTAGTGGCCACTCGAGAGCGTCTCTGCGTTCAGTGGCCTCGAGAGCGTCTCTGCGTTTAGTGGCCTCGAGAGCGTCTCTGCGTTCAGTGGCCTCGAGAGCGTCTCTGCGTTTAGTGGCCACTCGAGAGCGTCTCTGCGTTCAGTGGCCTCGAGAGCGTCTCTGCGTTTAGTGGCCACTCGAGAGCGTCTCTGCGTTCAGCGGCCTCGAGAGCGTCTCTGCGTTCAGTGGCCTCGAGAGCGTCTCTGCGTTCAGTGGCCTCGAGAGCGTCTCTGCGTTTAGTGGCCACTCGAGAGCGTCTCTGCGTTCAGCCGCCTCGAGAGCGTCTCGGCGTTCAGGATCGTAAAGCCATGTGAATCAATAGTAACGCAACGTTTGCATTGTTGATGGAAGGCTTGTTGGCAGCGGTGCTGTGCAGAGACCGATCGCTGTATGATAACGAGTCCAGCGAGAGCACACGACTCCTTATGCTTTTGATTCACTCATGCGTTTTTTATATCATACGCTGATCGTCTGCGCAGCGCCGATGCATCTCGTACAAGCCTGGTGTGTTTTGTGTTTCCCGCTGCCAGGTTTTCACAACAAAACCCGCCCAATTGCTACTCATAACAAGCCCAATTGCGTTTCAGGGGGGCTAAAATCACCGGTAAAAATCACATTTGGGGGTAAAATATATGTTTTTGGCATGGTTGCCTACTAAAATTTGCATTCCTGGGGATAAATATCACATAATTGGGATCGCTTCAACCCGCGGACATGAAAAACAGCCCGCGGCAACAGTGATGAAGTAGCCCAATTTGGCAACACTGCCGCTGCCTCGCTAGCGTAGCTAAGAAAGATGAGACGTATACAGTGACGCAAGACCTGGCTCTGTTGTGGCTCTCAACATGTGGAAAAGCAAACGGTTCTTAGAAGGCTCCTCAGTTGAACCAACTATGGACTGGGACTAGCTCTGGCTCTGAACTAGCTTTAGCACTGCCTTGGTGGAAAAGGGGTAACACTGCAGGAGGGATTCTGGCCCACTCCTCCACACAGATCTTCTCTAGATCAGTCAGGTTTCTGGCCTGTCGCTGAGAAACACGGAGTTTGAGCTCCTCCAAAGATTCTCTATTGGGTTTAGGTCTGGAGACTGGCTAGGCCACGCCAGAACCTTGATATGCTTCTTACAGAGCCACTCCTTGGTTATCCTGGCTGTGTGCTTCGGGTCATTGTCATGTTGGAAGACCCAGCCTCGACCCATCTTCAATGCTCTAACTGAGGGAAGGAGGTTGTTCCCCAAAATCTGGCAATACATGGCCCCGGTCATCCTCTCCTTAATACAGTGCAGTCGCCCTGTCCCATGTGCAGAAAAACACCCCCAAAGCATGATGCTACTCCCCCCATGCTTCACAGTAGGGATGCTGTTCTTGGGATGGTACTCATCATTCTTCTTCCTCCAAACACGTTTAGTGGAATTATGAGCAAAAAGTTCTATTTTGGTCTCATCTGACCACATGACTTTCTCCCATGACTCCTCTGGATCATCCAAATGGTCATTGGCAAACTTAAGACGGGCCTTGACATGTGCTGGTTTAAGCAGGGGAACCTTCCGTGCCATGCATGATTTCAAACCATGACGTCTTAGTGTATTACCAACAGTAACCTTGGAAACGGTGGTCCCAGCTCTTTTCAGGTCATTGACCAGCTCCTCCCATGTAGTTCTGGGCTGATTTCTCACCTTTCTTAGGATCATTGAGACCCCACGAGGTGAGATCTTGCATGGAGCCCCAGTCCGAGGGAGATTGACAGTCATGTTTAGCTTCTTACATTTTCTAATGATTGCTCCAACAGTGGAGCTTTTTTCACCAAGCTGCTTGGCAATTTCCCCGGAGCCCTTTCCAGCCTTGTGGAGGTGTACAATTCTGTCTCTAGTGTCTTTGGACAGCTCTTTGGTCTTGGCCATGTTAGTAGTTGGATTCTTACTGATTGTATGGGGTGGACAGGTGTCTGTATGCAGCTAACGACCTCAAACAGGTGCATCTAATTTAGGATAATAAATGGAGTGGAGGTGGACATTTTAAAGGCAGACTAACAGGTCTTTGAGGATCAGAATATATAAAAAAAAACATACAAAGTGAATTAAACTTTAAAATGAAATATTTAAAATTAAAGTCATATTTCATAAAAACGACATAATGAATGTTGAATGTGTGTGTGAGTGTGAACTCACGCGGTGGCAGTACTGGACGGCGGAGACGATCTGTCTGAAGAAGTGTCTGGCCTCGCTCTCAGAGATGCGCTGTCTCTCGCTGATGTAGTCGTACAGATCTCCTTTACTGCCCAGCTCCATCACGATCACGATCTTATCCTTGTTCTCAAACACTAAAACACACACCACATCACTGAACATCTCTGACACGGACATATTCCTGGCCTTATGTTAATGAGCGGGGGGGTGTAATTGTGGTGCGGTGAAGCACACTAAAGCATTTTTGGAGTTTGTCTTGATTGTGTAATGAGAACAAAGAGGCTTGCGTGACAGAGGAATGCCAGCGATCCGGTTACACAACCCCAGCCTGCTTTCAGACTTCATATACCTTCATATATGGTGATGATGTGAGGGTGACTGAGCGACGACATGACCTCGATCTCCCGCCGGATGTGGATCAGATCCTGCTCGTCCTTGATCTTCTCCTTACGGATGGACTTTATGGCCACCTGAAGGACCAAACACACACACACACACACACACACACACACACACACACACAATCAGTCACTGTCGCCAAATACATTCAAAATGATTCAGAGTTAAACGAGTCATGCTGATAAATGAACATCAAATTGTATTTAATCATTAAAATTTTTCACCAGTATCACAATATATTGCCAAATATTTACAATGTAGGTTATATCAATAGTTTTAACATTTAATATTAATAATGCGTATTAAATATGAAACAAACATTTAAATATTTATCATATTACTGCTAATAATATATGTTAGGTATATTAATATAGTATATTTAACATTAATAGCATTTATTTATTAAATAAAAAATATTATTTACCAATATTAAACATGTTCATTATATTAATGAAACAATAAAATATATGACCTATTTAATATTAAAAGCATCTATTTATCACGTATTAAATAACAATTGTTATGTCAAATATTTAATATAATATATCACCCAAAACGAAACTTTAAACCCACACAATAAGATCATCATTTCAACCAAACGAGCGCATTTACTGGAAACGCCAGCAGAGTCTATGATTCATCATTCATCAAATGAAACTTGCGCGACCGTGTCATATTTACACGGATGATTTCTGCTCGCAGTGAGAGATCCTCTGATCTCATGGAAACTACAGGCCTGTGATGTGAAGGCATTGTGAGGGAAGTGAGGTGTGAAGCCGTGCGTCCGTCAGTGGAACGAGCGCTTTGCATATGAAGGGATCTGTTTGCATGTGTGTCTTTGTGTCTGGGCTCTTTTGTCTCTTTTGTGAGTCTGTGTGCGAGTATGTGCGTCAGGCATGTTTGAGATTCCACAGGGTGTTTGTGTGTCAGACGCGTCTCTACAGGGTCACCAGTGGCCAGCAGATGGACAAACACAGATGCACAGGAATCTCACACGCCTGCGCTCCAACGTCAGACTGGGCGGCTTCGGAGAGGGGTTACCAACCTTATGAAGAAAAACACTCGTGTTCTGGTGCTCTGAGACACTCGTGTTCTGGTGCTCTGACACACTCGTGTTCTGGTGCTCTGACACACTCGTGTTCTGGTGCTCTGACACACTCGTGTTCTGGTGCTCTGAGACACTCGTGTTCTGGTGCTCTGACACACTCGTGTTCTGGTGCTCTGACACACTCGTGTTCTGGTGCTCTGACACACTCGTGTTCTGGTGCTCTGACACACTCGTGTTCTGGTGCTCTGACACACTCGTGTTCTGGTGCTCTGAGACTGACACACTCGTGTTCTGGTGCTCTGACACACTCGTGTTCTGGTGCTCTGAGACTGACACACTCGTGTTCTGGTGCTCTGAGACTGACACACTCGTGTTCTGGTGCTCTGACACACTCGTGTTCTGGTGCTCTGACACACTCGTGTTCTGGTGCTCTGACACACTCGTGTTCTGGTGCTCTGACACACTCGTGTTCTGGTGCTCTGACACACTCGTGTTCTGGTGCTCTGACACACTCGTGTTCTGGTGCTCTGACACACTCGTGTTCTGGTGCTCTGACACACTCGTGTTCTGGTGCTCTGACACACTCGTGTTCTGGTGCTCTGACACACTCGTGTTCTGGTGCTCTGACACACTCGTGTTCTGGTGCGCTGACACACTCGTGTTCTGGTGCGCTGACACACTCGTGTTCTGGTGCTCTGACACACTCGTGTTCTGGTGCTCTGACACACTCGTGTTCTGGTGCGCTGACACACGTGTTCTGGTGCTCTGACACACTCGTGTTCTGGTGCTCTGACACACTCGTGTTCTGGTGCTCTGACACACTCGTGTTCTGGTGCTCTGACACACTCGTGTTCTGGTGCTCTGACACACTCGTGTTCTGGTGCTCTGACACACTCGTGTTCTGGTGCTCTGACACACTCGTGTTCTGGTGCTCTGAGACACTCGTGTTCTGGTGCGCTGACACACTCGTGTTCTGGTGCTCTGACACACTCGTGTTCTGGTGCTCTGACACACTCGTGTTCTGGTGCTCTGACACACTCGTGTTCTGGTGCTCTGACACACTCGTGTTCTGGTGCTCTGACACACTCGTGTTCTGGTGCTCTGACACACTCGTGTTCTGGTGCTCTGACACACTCGTGTTCTGGTGCTCTGAGACACTCGTGTTCTGGTGCTCTGAGACACTCGTGTTCTGGTGCTCTGACACACTCGTGTTCTGGTGCTCTGACACACTCGTGTTCTGGTGCTCTGACACACTCGTGTTCTGGTGCTCTGACACACTCGTGTTCTGGTGCTCTGACACACTCGTGTTCTGGTGCTCTGACACACTCGTGTTCTGGTGCTCTGACACACTCGTGTTCTGGTGCTCTGACACACTCGTGTTCTGGTGCTCTGACACACTCGTGTTCTGGTGCTCTGACACACTCGTGTTCTGGTGCTCTGACACACTCGTGTTCTGGTGCTCTGACACACTCGTGTTCTGGTGCTCTGACACACTCGTGTTCTGGTGCTCTGACACACTCGTGTTCTGCTGCTCTGAGACACTCGTGTTCTGGTGCTCTGAGACACTCGTGTTCTGGTGCTCTGACACACTCGTGTTCTGGTGCGCTGACACACTCGTGTTCTGGTGCTCTGACACACTCGTGTTCTGGTGCTCTGACACACTCGTGTTCTGGTGCTCTGACACACTCGTGTTCTGGTGCTCTGACACACTCGTGTTCTGGTGCTCTGACACACTCGTGTTCTGGTGCTCTGACACACTCGTGTTCTGGTGCTCTGACACACTCGTGTTCTGGTGCTCTGACACACTCGTGTTCTGGTGCTCTGACACACTCGTGTTCTGGTGCTCTGACACACTCGTGTTCTGGTGCGCTGACACACTCGTGTTCTGGTGCTCTGACACACTCGTGTTCTGGTGCTCTGACACACTCGTGTTCTGGTGCTCTGACACACTCGTGTTCTGGTGCTCTGAGACACTCGTGTTCTGGTGCTCTGACACACTCGTGTTCTGGTGCGCTGACACACTCGTGTTCTGGTGCTCTGACACACTCGTGTTCTGGTGCTCTGACACACTCGTGTTCTGGTGCGCTGACACACTCGTGTTCTGGTGCTCTGACACACTCGTGTTCTGGTGCTCTGACACACTCGTGTTCTGGTGCTCTGACACACTCGTGTTCTGGTGCTCTGACACACTCGTGTTCTGGTGCTCTGACACACTCGTGTTCTGGTGCTCTGACACACTCGTGTTCTGGTGCTCTGACACACTCGTGTTCTGGTGCTCTGACACACTCGTGTTCTGGTGCGCTGACACACTCGTGTTCTGGTGCGCTGACACACTCGTGTTCTGGTGCTCTGACACACTCGTGTTCTGGTGCTCTGACACACTCGTGTTCTGGTGCTCTGACACACTCGTGTTCTGGTGCTCTGACACACTCGTGTTCTGGTGCTCTGACACACTCGTGTTCTGGTGCTCTGACACACTCGTGTTCTGGTGCTCTGACACACTCGTGTTCTGGTGCTCTGACACACTCGTGTTCTGGTGCTCTGACACACTCGTGTTCTGGTGCTCTGAGACTGACACACTCGTGTTCTGGTGCTCTGACACACTCGTGTTCTGGTGCTCTGACACACTCGTGTTCTGGTGCTCTGACACACTCGTGTTCTGGTGCTCTGACACACTCGTGTTCTGGTGCTCTGACACACTCGTGTTCTGGTGCTCTGACACACTCGTGTTCTGGTGCTCTGAGACACTCGTGTTCTGGTGCTCTGACACACTCGTGTTCTGGTGCTCTGACACACTCGTGTTCTGGTGCTCTGACACACTCGTGTTCTGGTGCTCTGACACACTCGTGTTCTGGTGCTCTGACACACTCGTGTTCTGGTGCTCTGACACACTCGTGTTCTGGTGCTCTGACACACTCGTGTTCTGGTGCTCTGACACACTCGTGTTCTGGTGCTCTGACACACTCGTGTTCTGGTGCTCTGACACACTCGTGTTCTGGTGCTCTGACACACTCGTGTTCTGGTGCTCTGACACACTCGTGTTCTGGTGCTCTGACACACTCGTGTTCTGGTGCTCTGACACACTCGTGTTCTGGTGCTCTGACACACTCGTGTTCTGGTGCTCTGACACACTCGTGTTCTGGTGCTCTGAGACTGACACACTCGTGTTCTGGTGCTCTGACACACTCGTGTTCTGGTGCTCTGACACACTCGTGTTCTGGTGCTCTGACACACTCGTGTTCTGGTGCTCTGACACACTCGTGTTCTGGTGCTCTGACACACTCGTGTTCTGGTGCTCTGACACACTCGTGTTCTGGTGCTCTGACACACTCGTGTTCTGGTGCTCTGACACACTCGTGTTCTGGTGCTCTGACACACTCGTGTTCTGGTGCTCTGAGACACTCGTGTTCTGGTGCGCTGACACACTCGTGTTCTGGTGCTCTGACACACTCGTGTTCTGGTGCTCTGAGACTGACACACTCGTGTTCTGGTGCTCTGACACACTCGTGTTCTGGTGCTCTGAGACACTCGTGTTCTGGTGCGCTGACACACTCGTGTTCTGGTGCTCTGACACACTCGTGTTCTGGTGCTCTGAGACTGACACAATGCCAGTTTAAATGCGTGTTGTCTTGCTACTCATTTGCGGCGATGCGTGTTGTGATGCGTGTTGTGATGCTACTCATTTGCGGCGATGCGTGTTGTGATGCGTGTTGTGATGCTACTCATTTGCGGCGATGCGTGTTGTGATGCGTGTTGTGATGCTACTCATTTGCGGCGATGCGTGTTGTGATGCGTGTTGTGATGCTACTCATTTGCGGCGATGCGTGTTGTGATGCGTGTTGTGATGCTACTCATTTGCGGCGATGCGTGTTGTGATGCGTGTTGTGATGCTACTCATTTGCGGCGATGCGTGTTGTGATGCGTGTTGTGATGCGTGTTGTGATGCGTGTTGTGATGCTACTCATTTGCGGCGATGCGTGTTGTGATGCGTGTTGTGATGCGTGTTGTGATGCGTGTTGTGATGCGTGTTGTGATGCTACTCATTTGCGGCGATGCGTGTTGTGATGCGTGTTGTGATGCGTGTTGTGATGCGTGTTGTGATGCGTGTTGTGATGCTACTCATTTGCGGCGATGCGTGTTGTGATGCGTGTTGTGATGCTACTCATTTGCGGCGATGCGTGTTGTGATGCGTGTTGTGATGCGTGTTGTGATGCTACTCATTTGCGGCGATGCGTGTTGTGATGCGTGTTGTGATGCGTGTTGTGATGCTACTCATTTGCGGCGATGCGTGTTGTGATGCGTGTCGTGATGCGTGTTGTGATGCGTGTTGTGATGCGTGTCGTGATGCGTGTTGTGATGCGTGCTGTGATGCGTGTCGTGATGCGTGCCGTGATGCGTGTTGTGATGCGTGTTGTGATGCTACTCATTTGCGGCGATGCGTGTTGTGATGCGTGTTGTGATGCGTGTCGTGATGCGTGTCGTGATGCGTGTCGTGATGCGTGTCGTGATGCGTGTCGTGATGCGTGCTGTGATGCGTGTCGTGATGCGTGCCGTGATGCGTGTTGTGATGCGTGTTGTGATGCGTGTCGTGATGCGTGTCGTGATGCGTGTCGTGATGCGTGCTGTGATGCGTGTCGTGATGCGTGCCGTGATGCGTGTTGTGATGCGTGTTGTGATGCGTGTCGTGATGCGTGCCGTGATGCGTGTTGTGATGCGTGCCGTGATGCGTGTTGTGATGCGTGTTGTGATGCTACTCATTTGCGGCGATGCGTGTTGTGATGCGTGTTGTGATGCGTGTCGTGATGCGTGTTGTGATGCGTGTTGTGATGCGTGTCGTGATGCGTGCTGTGATGCGTGTCGTGATGCGTGCCGTGATGCGTGTTGTGATGCGTGTTGTGATGCGTGTCGTGATGCGTGCCGTGATGCGTGTTGTGATGCGTGTTGTGATGCGTGTTGTGATGCTACTCATTTGCG
>CM042263.1:38550212-38552712 GCA_023566225.1 Romanogobio albipinnatus
ACACCGAGTGCACATCAGCGGAGTAGTGCACTACTGTAGTGACTACACTACACCGAGTGCACATCAGCGGAGTAGTGCACTACTGTAGTGACTACACTACACCGAGTGCACATCAGTGGAGTAGTGCACTACTGTAGTGACTACACTACACCGAGTGCACATCAGTGGAGTAGTGCACTACTGTAGTGACTACACTACACCGAGTGCACATCAGTGGCGTAGTGCACTACTGTAGTGACTACACTACACCGAGTGCACATCAGTGGAGTAGTGCACTACTGTAGTGACTACACTACACCGAGTGCACATCAGTGGAGTAGTGCACTACTGTAGTGACTACACTACACCGAGTGCACATCAGTGGAGTAGTGCACTACTGTAGTAGCTACACTACACCGAGTGCACATCAGTGGAGTAGTGCACTACTGTAGTGACTACACTACACCGAGTGCACATCAGCGGAGTAGTGCACTACTGTAGTGACTACACTACACCGAGTGCACATCAGTGGACTACTGTAGTGACTACACTACACCAAGTGCACATCAGTGGAGTAGTGCACTACTGTAGTAGCTACACTACACCGAGTGCACATCAGTGGAGTAGTGCACTACTGTAGTGACTACACTACACAGAGTGCACATCAGTGGAGTAGTGCACTACTGTAGTAACTACACTACACCGAGTGCACATCAGTGGAGTAGTGCACTACTGTAGTAGCTACACTACACTGAGTGCACATCAGTGGAGTAGTGCACTACTGTAGTGACTACACTACACCGAGTGCACATCAGCGGAGTAGTGCACTACTGTAGTGACTACACTACACCGAGTGCACATCAGTGGACTACTGTAGTGACTACACTACACCAAGTGCACATCAGTGGAGTAGTGCACTACTGTAGTAGCTACACTACACCGAGTGCACATCAGTGGAGTAGTGCACTACTGTAGTGACTACACTACACAGAGTGCACATCAGTGGAGTAGTGCACTACTGTAGTAACTACACTACACCGAGTGCACATCAGTGGAGTAGTGCACTACTGTAGTAGCTACACTACACAGAGTGCACATCAGTGGAGTAGTGCACTACTGTAGTAACTACACTACACCGAGTGCACATCAGTGGAGTAGTGCACTACTGTAGTAGCTACACTACACTGAGTGCACATCAGTGGAGTAGTGCACTACTGTAGTGACTACACTACACCGAGTGCACATCAGTGGAGTAGTGCACTACTGTAGTAACTACACTACACCGAGTGCACATCAGTGGAGTAGTGCACTACTGTAGTGACTACACTACACCGAGTGCACATCAGTGGAGTAGTGCACTACTGTAGTAACTACACTACACCGAGTGCACATCAGTGGAGTAGTGCACTACTGTAGTAACTACACTACACCGAGTGCACATCAGTGGAGTAGTGCACTACTGTAGTAACTACACTACACCGAGAGCACACACACGGGCCGTGTCCTGGGGAAAATCACACATTCTGGGACACATTTGGGATAAAGTCAACACAATATTGTTCTAGTGTTTTTTAAATATTTTAATCTTACATATTGTGCCTTTAAAATTTAACAAAGCACGTTTTTTCTTATATGGATTGCATTTTATTAGTATCTTTGCCTTAAATAATAACGTACATGTACTGTAAGTGTTGTAGCTGCGCTGAGCGGACTACATCTCCCAGCATGCACCAGTCGCGCCGCGCCCCGCCCACCGAACGTCCTTCTCTCCAAATGGACGGGCAGCGGCTGCGGCTGCCAGCGAAAAACTCCCGTTTTTGGGCTGAAAAGTGAAACATTCCCGAGCCGAAGCAACACAGACCCCGGGATTATCGATGATCGGCGGGGGAACAGCTGCAGAACAGCCGCGAACCAGAACCAGCGACCCGGTTCGGCCTCCGGTCCGCCCGAGTGTGTGTTACTGACACACACACACACACACACACACACACCAGTGTTGTTGTTGTTGTGTCGGCTCGTTCGGACGCGCTCGGATGGATATGTGACACACACTCGCGTCGCCCCGGGTTCTGGTCCAGGATCAGGATGGAGAACCCGCAGAAAGCAGGACCGCTGGTCAGAGATCTGACCCGAGCCTTCAGCCACTACAGCAGACACAGCGCGTTCCTGAAGAAGAACCTGAAGGAGAGCAGCGTGTTCTTCAGAGAGATCCGGCAGAACCACAGCAACACCTGCGGCGGCAGCGGCGGCGGCGCATCTGGACCGGCGCCGGACTCGGGTCAGGCTCACACTCACACTCATATCTGACATTTAAAACATTACTTTTTTGTTTAATTGCTAAGTTTTGACTATTATTGATGATGAAATAATATGAAATAATAATAATTCCCACTTATTTTACTGTTACTGATATGAAATGCTGTTCTGATATTATAGTTTGTTAGTTTTATAATTTTCTATGATATGAATTATTTTAATGGAATATTTTTCTTTTTAAACTTCTTTCTGTTCGCTCCAGTGT
>CM042263.1:38562712-38572712 GCA_023566225.1 Romanogobio albipinnatus
GGCAGCGTCCCCTATATTCTGATCCTGGGTCAGGACTGTTCGGCCCGATACCAGCTGCTGAACTGCCTGCTGGGAGAGAGGCTCCTCCCCCTGGGCACGGAGGTGGGCGGGGCCTGTGGCACGGAGGGCGGGGCCTGCCGGAGGAGGAAGTTGTGTTTCACGCACGGCCGTCAGACGCGCTTGAGCCTGGCGCTGCCCGGTCAGTACGAGCTGGTGCATCAGCTGGCGGCCCACTGCGGCCGCTGGGACACGGTGCCCCGCCAGGACCTGGAGATCCAGGAGTGCGAAGATCCCGCCCAGCGATTGGCCGAGCTGGAGATCACGCTCCATCATGCACTGCTGCAGGTCAGACGCTCATGTAGGCCTCATGTTTTATCTGCACACAGGAACATCCATCAGCTTCTCATTGTCTGGTGTTTATGTAACCCTGGTCTGTGGATCTGCTGCGCGTCACATGACCACTCATGAAAAAAAGCCCACTAGTTGCTGCTATGGTGATGTGTGTCTCCATGGCGACGGGGAAACTGTGTCCTGGGCTGGATTCCTTTCTTTCACGAGTTTGTTTTCATGAGGTTCAGATCTCTCTCAGATCAGAATAACAACACTCTGATCCGTGCTTTACCGGACTCAAACTGGTTTCAGATCTGTTCTGAATCTGTCACACATCAGACTCGGTCTTAGATCAGACTCCAGTTAGTCTAAAACTAGTTTCAGATTACATTCTGATTAGTCTAACAACACTGAGTACTGCTGTCAAATCAGACTCGGATCAAAATCAGATTTGAATTAGGATGGGACTCAAATCAGAGTAAAATCAGTTTCACATCAGGATCATTAAGGTCTCGGTCAGATCAATTTAAGATCAGACTCTGGTTTGACTGTGATAATTCTTGAATCAGACTCAATCAGATCAGATGGGACTCAAATCAGAGTCAAATTAGTTTCACATCAGATCCATTAAGGTCTTAGTTTGGTTGAGAATCAGACTGAGATCACTTTACTCAAAGTCAGATCCGTCTCAAATCAGACTCAGTCTTGGATCAGATGCGATTCAGACTGAAGTTCAAATTCTTATCCAACTCAGATTGGTTTTGGATCTGTCTCTATTCAGACTCTGCCTCGAATTGGACTCAAATCAGAGTCAAATCAGTTTGGCATCTTTAGATCTTGCATCAGTTGCAAATCAGATTTGGATGGGTTGAGAATCAGACTCAGATCACTTTGGTCAAAGTCAGTCTCAAATCAGACTCCATCTTAGATCAGATGCAAATCAGACTGAAGTTTAAATTCTGATCCAACTCTGATTAGTTTCAGATTGATCTGGATTCAGATTCTGCACTGAGCTGGACTCAAATCAGAGTCAAATCAGTTTCACATCAGGATCATTAAGGTCTTGGTTAGATCAATCTCAGATCAGACTCTGGTTTGACTGTGATATTTCTTGAATCAGACTCAATCAGATCAGATGGGACTCAAATCAGAGTCAAATCAGTTTGGCATCATTAGTGTCTTAGATCAGTTGCAAATCAGATTTGGATGGGTTGAGAATCAGACTCACTTTGGTCAAATCAGATCCCTCTCAGATCAGACTCTGATCCAACTCTGAATGGTCTCGGATCTGTTTTGAATCAGAGTCAAATTAGTTTCACATCAGATCCATTAAGGTCTAAGATTGGTTGAGAATCAGACTGAGATCACTTTACTCAAAGTCAGATCCGTCTCAAATCAGACTCCGTCTTGGATCAGATGCGAATCAGACTGAAGTTCAAATTCTTATCCAACTCAGATTGGTTTTGGATCTGTCTCTATTCAGACTCTGCCTCGAATTGGACTCAAATCAGTTTTGCATCAGTTGCAAATCAGATTCAGATCACTTTGGTCAAAGGCAGCCTCAACTCAGACTTCACTTAGTTTGATCTGTTATCAAACTCTGATCACTTTCAGATCTGTATCAAATCCAGATCAGACTCTGATCCAACTCTGAACGGTCTCGGATCTGTTTTGAATCAGAGTCAAATCAGTTTCACATCAGAATCATTAAGGTCTCGGTCAGATCAATTTAAGATCAGACTGGTTCGACTCTGATCCAACTCTGGTTTCAGATCGGTCGGGATTCAGATTCTCCCTCGAATGGGACTCAAATCAGAGTCAAATCAGTTTTGCATCATTAATGTCTTGGATCTCTTGGGAATCAGATTTGGATCACTTTGGTCAAAGTCAGATCAGAGTCAAATCAGTTTGGCATCAGACTCATTCCAGTCTTGGATCAGCTGTAAATCCGTCTCAGGCCAGACTCTCAGTCAGAGCAGATTTTTCTGCATGACTCTCTCTTGCGGTTTTAACCCGTGTCATCGTGTTGAACTCGTGTGTGTGTGTGTTTGTTCAGTGATGTTTGCCGTCACACACATCTGCTAGAATCACGTCTTCTCTCAAATGAAGCCCGTCTGTTTTTGTCCGGCACACACACGTTAGTGCCCAGGCGTTAATTAGCGTCCGTCCCTGCATGGGGCTCGTGGTTCGGCCCCAGCGTACGCTCAGATGTGTGTGTCCTGTGAACACATTCCCAGAATTCCTGCTCAAACACACACACACACACATGTGTTTCTGCGGCGCGGCGTCAGCTGCAGCAGTGGAGAGCGTGTTTGAAGCGCTTGAATCGGATCTTTGTTGGGTCAGGTCTGATGGGCCGCGGGCTCTTGTTCCAGAGAGACTCCAGCGCTGTGTCAGAGACGGCTCTGACTGACTCTATTGTGCTGCTGTGCTAGCGCTCTTTATCCTCCTCAGATTCATCACACAGCCGACCTCTGACCCTGGCATCTAATGCTGCTTTATCTGTAGAAACACATCTCACCTACACACACTCCGCTTCACGCTTTCTCACGCTCGTGTTGCTGTTCTGGAACACATGAGCAGTATTATGATTCATTAGGGATGCCACAATTCTCAATATAATATCGAACCGTTCGGCATTCACGGTTTAATACACGCTGGTGAATTGCGTTCGGTTTTGCATTTAAATAATTCTTTCAAACACGCGATTACTGGACTAAGTCGTCGTCTTACTGCGCTAATGCTGTCAAATACACACACAGTTAACATAAACACAGTCGTTATGTCTGAAGTGAAAGTAAAGTCGGCGTGTGTCTGTGTATTAGATGAGCGCAGCTCTTAAAGTGACAGTAGCGCAGCCTATAGTGAACACGCGGTCCTTAAAGGCACAGTTCACCTCTAAAATGATGTCATTATTTCCTCACTCTAATGTTGTTCATAACCTGTGCTCATTTCTCGATGACAGTATTTTCATTCTTGAGTGGATTATCCCTTTAATGTTGATACCGCAACAAAAGACAAAGAGAACATCCCTCTCTGCTCTCGACTGAAGCACTGACACCGCAGCTTTAATAAGAATCAGTGCATATTTTATAGTGAAGTCTGTGAAGTGTTTTATTTTTACATTTATTCATTCAACTTCATACTTAAATGCTGCTCTGAGCTGCCAGTCTTTATATATATTTATTTTATATTATACAATACACTAGGAATGTGCACAAGGGTTTTTCTTTTAAAGTAAAGTTTAAGTAAAGTTTTTCAAGTCTTTTAAGTAAAATAAAGAAAAATTGTCTTTTTTCTGCTTAACCTCTCGCTGTTCCTGTCGCCTAATGGTGCGTTCACACCGGACGCGATTCGCGCGAGTTATTTACATGTTAAGTCAATGCAGAGACGCAAAATGGCATTCTGCGGCGCGATTCGCGTGAATGAAGCGGCGAGAATCACGCGATTCGCTCAAGTTGAAAAATCTGAACTTTGGCGGATATTTCGCGCCGCGTTAACCAATCACGAGCTTGCTCTAGTAGTGACGCATTTACAAGCGGAGGCAGAAATCCCAACAACAATGGAGGACAAGATAATCGTGGCCGTATGTGGAGACCCGGAGCTGTGATACATCATCCTATCACTACAGGAACAGGAATTAAAGGATCTTGCTTGGAAGAAAGTGAGTTATTGTGAGCCATTTCACAAGAAAAGAGCCAGAGCCAGCGGCCAATGAGAGAAGGACTAGCCGAGGAAAGGCGGGTCTCGCCGGGTAAACGAGCGCGGAATGCCACTGATCGCCTGGATCTCACAACTCCGAAAACGCCAGATAAAATGCTCAAATAGGCTCTTTTTATAAATTAACCACAGATTTGAGCTTTAAACAACTATATTATCGCCTGAAAAAGTCTTTAAACTACGTTTTGTCACACATTAATAGTAGTATTTTTTACAAAAAAGACGTCAAGTGAGCGAGACGAGCTGGCTCATATAGGCTCATATAGAAGCCCCGCCCATGACGCGAATTCACGTCTGTTGTGTAGTTGAACACGCGAATGAAGCGAGTAAACTCAAAATGTTCAAGCGTCCACCTTCGCGCGAGTCGCGTCCGGTGTGAACGCCACATAAGAATAGTCCGAACCGAACCGAAAACCCTGGTTATAAACCGAGGTGTGTATTGAACCGTGGACTAACTGTAGTGTTGCGTCCCTATAATTCATAGATATATTCACATCTTTGTGCTGACTGGGAATATTGGGGATGATAACTGGCTGAAAAGTGAAGATATCATCAATAATGTCATTCAAACTTGTTAAATATGGACATAAATCATTACGTCTCATGTCATATTCATTCATTTTAGTCCGTTTTACTTTAAAAGTGTAGTCGTTTTAATTAAAAAGTGAAATTTTGATATATTTTATGAACGTGCTCCCGTTCTGATTGCGGTTCTGCTGACAGGAAGTGAAGATCATGGTTCTTCCGTGCCGTAATGTCCAGCCCGTGGAGGAGGCCGTGGAGGACTGCAGACGCGGCATCCTTCCCATCATCCTCTACGCCGTCAGCAGGGACACGCTGAGCGCGGAGCAGCTGAAGGACCTGCAGAAGGTGCGTGAGACGCTCCCGTTCCCCGTGTGCTTCATCCGGATCCCGCCGGAGGGCGTGGCGCCCGAGCCGGGCCGCCCCGTGGAGAAGGAGCGCAGCGCTCTGTTCACGCAGCTCGTGTCTCTGGAGCTCATCGGCGGCTCGGCGGGAAACTGCGCCTGCGGGGCTCCGGCTCAGACGCCCGGCAAGATGCAAGGCATTCTGGGAGAGAGTCTGGAGCGCGTGCACCGCGTGCTGGTGCCGTTCGTGAGGCAGGTGCTGCAGAACCAGCAGGTGGAGGCGGCGACGCTGCTGAACGGAGTCCACTGCCGCTGTCTGGACCTCTTCATCAACCAGGTGACGCCACACACACACTTCCTGTTCCTCACAGCAGGGGCGCAACTACCCAGTGCCAGATGGGCATGCAGCAACAATTTTGGCGCCGCCCCCCCATTGTTAAAGAAAGATAATAATCTGAATTTTTATAACGATTCCAAGTAGGAACCGGTTCTTGACGCCCAATGCTAACAATGAGCACTAGTGCGCTCTTTAGTTCCTACTAAACTGTGACATGGCGTGCCTTTTCACTTATCGCCCATCTAGTGTTGATGGCCATTGCACTGCTGATCGGCTGAGGATGGGAACCGATGATGGTGAATTAAAATGTGACTAACTGTCATCATAGCCGCGAGCGAGATGATTGACAGGACGATAGCGGAGGCACAAGCGCAACATCACTTTTCTTAATAACGAAAACACAAACTGAGGGTTCCCGTTCTAAAGGGGAATTCCCAAATATCCTTTATTTATTTGTTATAATTCAGGTGTAGATATTTTATGTTGTCCGTCTTATTCGTTTTTTTAACAAAAGTTTAATTTATACGTGAGTTTTTTACTGTAGCATATTTTATTGTTGTATTTTCATTAAAAATAGGCTGATAACAAACATGAAATAAACATTCGTTTGAAAGTGATTAAAGAGGAAATTGAGTTAAGCAATATCATACGAGCGAGAGTGCTGTTTGCCAGATATCAGCACGACTGCAAAATGCAATATTAATTTCACTAAACAGCAAGGTGTCATTTCTTTTACAGGTTTGCTCTATTTTTCCAACAAAATTAGATTCAAACTAAGTTTAGGTTTCGTTCTGGAATAATTCGCCGTTTATGAACAGTCGGTTAGAATGAATTAGTTGATGATTCTAGAATCCACTCACGCCACCAACTACACTGGCAGTTTCATGGGCCTGGAATAATTACATATTCTATAATTGAAATATTATATTTAGATCATAAATCTAAAAATCGCATTACATTATTTAGGCCATTGTAATTACAGTGTAAGATGGATTTTGTTGATACTGATTTAATTTAATTCTTATAACAGCCATAGAGTGTATCGTGGTAAATAGTGTAATGACTTAAAAAGATGGTCAGCAATATGTACTTTATAAGAGGTGTGCCCTATAAAGTGAGCATGCACATTTAAGAACACCAAGGAAAGCGCACGTTCATTAGTCTGTTTGGATACTTCAAGCACAAGTTTGCACTGCCTGTTTGGTTGACCTGTTTAGCCTCTACACGTTAATAACGTGCGTTTTGTCCGACTCATAGCGCACGCTCGACGCGTGATTTACCATATAAGCACCGGGACGATTTTCGTGCGCGTTTATCGCCGACGTTTAACGCCTCGTGACTAAACAATGGGCGCCAATGTGAGTGTGCACACCGACGCGTAAAACGCCAGGCGTAAAAGCGTCATTTTAAAAAAAACGCCTCGGGTTCGTTTTTTTATTTTGACGTGGCGCGTAAAAAACTGTCCGACCAATGAGATCCGCGCTTTTGTTCACGTGCCTGGAGCTGCTGAAGTGACAGTAAAACACGACTTGGTGGCGCTCAAGCACAAAACGGTCTTGCCGAGCACACACTGATACGACGAAGAAGTAGTAAGTAGACAAAGAAGAAGATGGGCTGCTAATGCTGCTTGCCAGTGAGCAAAAAGTGTGTGAATGGTTTTGCCATAGACATAATATATCTGTGGTTTTGGCAAGCACGTAAATACTGTCTCTCCTCTTCTTCTGTGTGACAAGCGAGTGTCAGAAGCGTAAAGTGCCGCAGCACCACCTTGTGTACCGGGAGCGCATCTACTGAATGTGCACGTTCACTCGGTGCAACGCCAGTGGAAATCGCTTGGGTGTGAACACTCAAGACGCGCCGAAAAACGTCACGAAAAACGCTGGCGATAAGCGCGTGCGATATTCGTCCCGGTGTGTACAGGCCTTTAACCTGCGCTCTGGGGTCACGGAAAAATAGCAAATCACGCGTGTAGGACGTGCGCTTTTGATATAAAAACCCGCATCGGAAACGCACGTTTTCCTTGACCCCAAAGCGCACGTTAAGAACACGTTTTTGTGGTAAATCACGCGTCAAGGACGTACGTTTGCTGTCAAATCAGACGCCCGCCCAAGCGTATATGAACACTTTGGCTGCCCCCGCCAGGCGCGCCCACTCGCGATATTCCATTATTATCCAAAATTCTATTATGGAATCTCATGAGGGCGCCTACTCTAGCCTGTTAGTCCTCTAAAATGTTCTATAATATTGAGGAAATACAGAAATGATTTAGAAACGCACAACAGCAGCTTCATATAGAAAATACCAACAAAAAACTTTTTTTTTAATACCATCTTTAATCTCCACTTTTTGCGCCACTGATGACAGTCATACATGTTCTTGAGCAGCAAATCAGCCTGAAGGATCATGTGACACTGAAGACCGGAGTAATGATGCTGAAAGTTCTATACGGCGATCAGGCCTAACATTATGACCGGTGAAGTGAATAACACCACAAGTGCCTAAAGCTTGGGACCATTCCGATGTAAAACTAAACGTGAAGAGCACAGAGGGTTAGATTATAGTAATATTTCACAGTTTGTGCTGTATTCCTGATTGAATGAATGGTGAGCGTGAGACTGGTGTGTTCAGTGTCTGTGTGTGTGAATGTTCCTCAGGCGTTCGACATGCAGCGCGACCTTCAGATCACGCCCCGCCGTCTGGAGTACACGCGGGAGAAGGAGGGCGAGCTCTTCTCCTCTCTCATGGCCATCGCCAACCGCAAGCAGGAGGAGATGAAGGAGATGATCGTGGAGACGCTCGGCAGCATGAAGGAGCAGCTGCTGGAGGACGCCGCCAACCTGCACTTCACAGGTCAGAGGTCAAGACACTACCTGCACTTCACAGGTCAGAGGTCAAGACACTACTACAGTCAGAAGGGTGTAGTTTAGTTTGATTTTGATTTATTCGTTTTATTAGTCATCACGTGCCATCACACGCATTCACACGCCATCACACACGCGTCATCACACGCAATCACACGCCATCACACACACGCCATCACATGCTGTCACACGTCATCACACACGCAATCACACGTCATCACACACACGCAATCACACGTCATCACACACACGTCATCACACGCAATCACGTCATCACACGCAATCAAGCGTCATCACACACGCAATCACACGCCATCACACACACGTCATCACACGCCATCACACACGTCATCACACGCAATTACACACACGTCATCACACGTCATCACACGCAATCACACACGCAATCACACCCCTTCACACACACGTCATCACACGCAGTCACACGCCATCACACACACACATCATCACACGCAATCACTTGCCATCACACACACGCAATCACACGCCATCACACACACATCATCACACGCAATCACACACCATCACACACGTCATCACACGCAATCACGTAATCACACGCAATCACACACACGCAATCACGTCATCATGAGCAATCACACACCCGCAATCACACACAATCACACACACGTCATCACACGCAGTCACACGCCATCACACACACGTCATCACACGCAGACACACGTCATCACACACACAATTACACACAATCACGTCATCAGACACAATCACACACACGCAACCAGTCATCACACGCAATCACACACACGCAATCACACACGTCATCACACGCAATCACGTCATCACACGCAATCAAGCGTCATCACACACACGTCATCACACGCAATCACACGCCATCACACACACGTCATCAAACGCAATCACGCGCCATCACACACACGTCATCACACGCAATCACACACACGTCATCACATGCAATCACACACAATCAAGCGTCATCACACACACATCATCACACGCCATCACACACACGTCATCACACGCAATCAAGCGTCAATCACACACTCATCATCACACGCAATCACACGCCATCACACACACGTCATCACACGCAATCACACACACGTCATCACATGCAATCACACACAATCAAACGTCATCACACGGAATCACACGCCATCACACACGTCATCACATGCAATCAAGCGTCAATCACACACTCGTCATCACACGCAATCACGCCATCACACACACGTCATCACACGCAATCAAGCGTCATCACATACACACGTCATCACATGCAATCAAACACACGTCATCACATGCAATCACACGCCATCACACACGCCATCACACACCATCACGCACACGTCATCACACGCAATCACACACACGTCATCACACGCAATCACGCCATCACACGCAATCACACACACGCAATTAAGTCATCACACGCAATCACGTCATCACGCAATCACACACGATCACACGCAATCACGTCATCACACGCAATCACACACGCAATCACGTCATCACACGCAATCACACACGTCATCACACGCCATCACACACACGTCATCACACGCAGTCACACGCCTTCACACACGTCATCACACGCAGGCACACGTCATCACACGCCATCACACACACGTCATCACGCAATCACGTCATCACACGCAATCACACACACGCAATCAAGTCATCTCACACAATCACACGCAATCACGTCATCACACACACACAATCACACATAATCACGTCATCACATGCAATCACACACACGTAATCAAGCGTCATCTCACACAATCACACGCAATCACGTCATCACACACACACAATCACAAATAATCACGTCATCACACGCAATCACACACGTAATCAAGCGTCATCACACACACGTCATC
>CM042263.1:38577712-38602712 GCA_023566225.1 Romanogobio albipinnatus
GAGACACGCTCAACAGCCATTCCATTGATGTGGATGGTGTCGTGTGTGCCTCTTGACTCCTTCCTGAAGTCCACGATGAGCTCCTTCGTTTTGGTGGTGTTGAGGAGCAGGTTATTATCAGTGCACCATGTGGCCAGGTGCTGGATCTCCTCCCTGTAGGCAGTCTCATTGTTGTTGCTGATGAGACCAATCACCGTAGTGTCGTCCGCAAACTTGACGATGGAATTAGTTCCATACACAGGCTTGCAGTCGGAGGTGAAGAGGGAGTAGAGAAACGGACTTAGCACACAGCCCTGTGGTACACCAGTGTTGAGTGTGATGGACGTGGAGCAGGTGGATCCTGATCGAACATTCTGTGGTCTGTCAGTTAGGAAGTCCAAAATCCAGTTACACATTGAAGTGTTGATGCCCAGGTCTCCAAGTTTGGCAATTAACTTGGATGGGATGACAGTGTTGAATGCTGAGCTGAAGTCAACAAACAGCATGCGTGCATAAGTGTTCTTATGGTCCAGATGGGTGAGCACAGAGTGCAGTGCCATGGAAACTGCATCCTCTGTGCTCCTATTGCTGCGATAGGCAAACTGGTGTGAGTCCAATGTGGATGGTATAGAGTCTTTTAGGTGTTCCAGGACCAGCCGCTCAAAGCACTTCATAATGATGGGTGTGAGTGCTACAGGGCGGAAGTCATTAGGGCACCTCGGGCTGGAGTGTTTCGGCACTGGCACAATGGAAGTGCGTTTAAAGCATGATGGTACAGCTGCTTGGGCGAGAGACAGGTTGAAAATGTCTGTAAAAACCCCAGCGAGCTGCTCCGCACATGCCCTGAGAACACGACCAGGGATGTTGTCTGGTCCAGCAGCCTTGTGCGCGCTGATCCGGCTCAGTGCCTTGCAGACATCTGTGGAGGAGAGTGTGATTGGTGGGTGGTCAGCTGAGGGTTTGAGCTTGGTGGCAGTTTCTCTGTTGTCTCTTTCAAAACGAGCATAAAAGTAATTTAGCTCGTTCAGGAAGTTGACATCAGTGGCTGCGGGGGTGGACCGGGTGGGTTTATAATCACTGATGGCCTGAATGCCCTGCCACATGCGTCGAGGGTCAGAGTTGGAAAAGTGTCCCTCTATCTTTAGCTTGTAGCAGTGCTTGGCCTTTTTGATGCCCCTCTTCAGGTTTGCTCTGGATGCGCTGTAGGCTTGTGCATCTCCTGATCTGAAGGCAGTATTGCGTGACTTCAGCAGGAGTCGCATGGCCATACTCCTCAAACTGAGATGCTCTGTGTGTTCTGACCCTTTCTATCAGAACCAGCATTAACTTCTGGAGCAGTTTGAGCTCCAGTAGCTCGTCTGTTTGATCCACACGGGCCAGCCTTCGCTCCCCACGGGCATCAATGAGCCTCGGCCGCCCATGACCCTGTGGCCGGTTCTCCACTGGTCCTTCACTTCTGATAGAGACTGACCACTGCAGACCGGGAACACCCCACAAGAGCTGCAGTTCTGGAGATGCTCTGACCCAGTCGTCTAGCCGTCACAATCTGGCCCTTGTCAAACTCGCTCAGATCCTCACGCTTGCCCATTTCTCCTGCTTCTGACACATCAACTCTGAGGACGACATGTTCACTTGCTGCCTAATATACCCCACCCACTAACAGAGAGCATCAGTGTTACTCACCGGTCATAATGTTATGCCTGATCGGTGTATATTAACATAGTGTATTTGCATCATATGATGATATGCTGTATTGTTGTGTGTGTGTGTGTGCAGCTGGAGGAGGGTCACACGGGGCGTCTGGAGCGCACTGAAGACCTCTGGCTGCGGGTCAGGAAGGATCACGCACCGCGACTCGCTCGCCTGTCGCTGGAGAGCCGATCGCTGCGAGACATCCTGCTGCACGGTGAGATGTGTGTGTGTGTGTGTGTGTGTGTGTGAGAGAGCTCAGTCTGACGCCACTCTCTCCCCTCAGGAAAGCCCAAGCTGGGCCGTGAGCTGGGCCGTGGGCAGTACGGGGTGGTGTATCTGTGTGACAGCTGGGGTGGGCGGCACCCGTGCGCGCTCAAGTCTGTGGTTCCTCCTGACGACAAGCACTGGAACGACCTGGCGCTGGAGTTCCACTACACACGGTAACAGCACTGCGCCCCCTGCTGCACGGGAGACACACGACGACATCATCCTTACCCACAAACCACTGCATCATCAGCTCAAATACATGCAAACATCTGTTAAGTACTGTATAGTGTATAATACATTCGGTAGTATTTCTATTCATTTTATCAATAATAACATTTTAATAGCATTTAGCATTTAACAATAATAGCATTTTAATTTGATTTATTTTATAATAAAATAATATTTATTATTATTATTATTATTATTAATAATAATAACTGATAGTGCTTGTTCTTATCAATTGTGATTTTTATTAATTTGTATTTAAATTGTATTTAATGAAATTATATTAGTTATTTTTTCTTATTGATTTAATGATTATATTATTAATAATTGTGATTGTATGATTTCTTATTGTGATGATTAGTTGATGATGTCTGTCTGTCAGGTCTCTGCCCAAACACGAGCGGCTGGTCAATCTTCACGGGTCGGTCATCGATCACACGTACGGCGGAGGATCCAGCATCGCAGTTCTGCTGATCATGGAGCGATTGCACAGAGATCTCTACACGGGGCTGAAGGTACAGACACACTTCTGACCGTCCGTCTGTCTGACCGTCCGTCTGTCTGACCGTCTGTCTGTCTGTGTGTCTGACCGTCTGTCTGTCTGACCGTCCGTCTGTCTGTGTGTCTGACCGTCCGTCTGTCTGACCGTCCGTCTGTCTGACCGTCCGTCTGTCTGACCGTCCGTCTGTCTGACCGTCCGTCTGTCTGACCGTCTGTCTATCTGTGTGTCTGACCGTCTGTCTGTCTGACCGTCCGTCTGTCTGACCGTCCGTCTGTCTGACCGTCCGTCTGTCTGACCGTCTGTCTGTCTGTGTGTCTGACCGTCTGTCTGTCTGACCGTCTGTCTGACTGACCGTCTGTGGTTCTGTCTGTGTGTGTGGTTCTGTCTGTGGTTCTGTCTGCGTGTCTGTCTGTCTGTGGTTCTGTCTGTCTGTCTATGGTTCTGTCTTGTCTGTGGTTCTGTCTGTCTGTGGTTCTGTCTGTCTGTGGTTCTGTCTGTCTGTCTATGGTTCTGTCTTGTCTGTGGTTCTGTCTTGTCTGTGGTTCTGTCTGTGGTTCTGTCTGTGGTTCTGTCAGTATGCGTGTGTGGTTCTGTCTGTGGTTCTGTCTGTGGTTCTGTCAGTCTGCGTGTGTGGTTCTGTCTGTGGTTCTGTCTGTGGTTCTGTCAGTCTGCGTGTGTGGTTCTGTCTGTGGTTCTGTCTGTGGTTCTGTCCGTGGTTCTGTCTGTGGTTCTTTCTGTCTGCGTGTGTGGTTCTGTCTGTGGTTCTGTTTGTGGTTCTGTCTGCGTGTCTGTCTGCCTGTCTGTGGTTCTGTCTGTGGTTCTGTCTGCATGTCTGTGGTTCTGTCTGCATGTCTGTGGTTCTGTCTGTGGTTCTGTCTGCATGTCTGTGGTTCTGTCTGCGTGTCTAACTGTCTGTCTGTGGTTCTGTCTGTCTGCGTGTCTGTGGTTCTGTCTGTGGTTCTGTCAGTCTGCGTGTGTGGTTCTGTCTGTGGTTCTGTCTGTGGTTCTGTCTGTAGTTCTGTCAGTCTGCGTGTGTGGTTCTGTCTGTCTGCGTGTGTGGTTCTGTCCGTGGTTCTGTCTGTGGTTCTTTCTGTCTGCGTGTGTGGTTCTGTCTGTGGTTCTGTTTGTGGTTCTGTCTGCGTGTCTGTCTGCCTGTCTGTGGTTCTGTCTGCATGTCTGTGGTTCTGTCTGTGGTTCTGTCTGCATGTCTGTGGTTCTGTCTGCATGTCTGTGGTTCTGTCTGTGGTTCTGTCTGCATGTCTGTGGTTCTGTCTGCGTGTCTAACTGTCTGTCTGTGGTTCTGTCTGTCTGTGTGTCTGTGGTTCTGTCTGTGGTTCTGTCAGTCTGCGTGTGTGGTTCTGTCTGTGGTTCTGTCTGTGGTTCTGTCAGTCTGCGTGTGTGGTTCTGTCTGTCTGCGTGTGTGGTTCTGTCTGTGGTTCTTTCTGTCTGCGTGTGTGGTTCTGTCTGTGGTTCTGTCTGTGGTTCTGTCTGCATGTCTGTGGTTCTGTCTGCATGTCTGTGGTTCTGTCTGTGGTTCTGTCTGTGGTTCTGTCTGTGGTTCTGTCTGCATGTCTGTGGTTCTGTCTGCGTGTCTAACTGTCTGTCTGTGGTTCTGTCTGTCTGCGTGTCTGTGGTTCTGTCTGTGGTTCTGTCAGTCTGCGTGTGTGGTTCTGTCTGTGGTTCTGTCTGTGGTTCTGTCTGTGGTTCTGTCAGTCTGCGTGTGTGGTTCTGTCTGTCTGCGTGTGTGGTTCTGTCTGTGGTTCTGTCCGTGGTTCTGTCTGTGGTTCTTTCTGTCTGCGTGTGTGGTTCTGTCTGTGGTTCTGTTTGTGGTTCTGTCTGCGTGTCTGTCTGCCTGTCTGTGGTTCTGTCTGTGGTTCTGTCTTCATGTCTGTGGTTCTGTCTGTGGTTCTGTCTGCATGTCTGTGGTTCTGTCTGCGTGTCTAACTGTCTGTCTGTGGTTCTGTCTGTCTGCGTGTCTGTGGTTCTGTCTGTGGTTCTGTCTGTCTGAGTGTCTGTGGTTCTGTCTGTCTGAGTGTCTGTGGTTCTGTCTGTGGTTCTGTCCGTGGTTCTTTCTGTGGTTCTGTCTGTGGTTCTGTCTGCGTGTCTGTCTGTCTGTCTGGTTCTGTCTGTGGTTCTGTCTGTGATTCTGTCTGTCTGCGTGTGTGGTTCTGTCTGTGGTTCTGTCCGTGGTTCTTTCTGTGGTTCTGTCTGTGGTTCTGTCTGTGGTTCTGTCTGCGTGTCTGTCTGTCTGGTTCTGTCTGTGGTTCTGTCTGTCTGTGGTTCTGTCTGTGGTTCTGTCTGTCTGCGTCTGTGGTTCTGTCCGTGGTTCTTTCTGTGGTTCTGTCTCTGGTTCTGTCTGCGTGTGTGGTTCTGTCTGTCTGCGTGTCTGTGGTTCTGACCGTCTGTCTCTCTCAGGCCGGTCTGTCTATGAAGGAGCGTCTCCAGATTGCTCTGGACGTGGTGGAGGGGATCCGGTTCCTGCACGGTCAGGGTCTCCTGCACCGAGACATCAAGCTGAAGAACGTTCTGGTGAGGAGCCGCGTCTGATTCGGGTCGGTTCTCTATGACAAGCTTCATAACGCTGGGTTTGTTCTTCTGTGCAGCTGGACAAACAGAACCGGGCCAAGATCACCGACCTGGGCTTCTGCAAACCCGAGGCCATGATGTCCGGCAGCATCGTCGGGACGCCCATCCACATGGCACCGGAGCTCTTCACAGGTCAGAACCAATCCCTCTTCAGAACCAATCATCTGTTAGAATATCAAACTCAATCCAATGACTACACACACACAAATCATTTGAGTCCATTCAATGAATCATTTGAGTCCATTCAGTGAATCATTTGAGTCCATTCAGTGAATCATTTGAGTCCATTCAGTGAATCATTTGAGTCCATTCAGTGAATCATTTGAGTCCATTCAGTGAGTCATTTGAGTCCATTCAGTGAGTCATTTGAGTCCATTCAGTGAGTCATTTGAGTCCATTCAGTGAGTCATTTGAGTCCATTCAATGAATCATTTGAGTCCATTCAGTGAATCATTTGAGTCCTTTCAATGAATCATTTGAGTCCATTCAATGAATCATTTGAGTCCATTCAGTGAATCATTTGAGTCCATTCAGTGAGTCATTTGAGTCCATTCAGTGAGTCATTTGAGTCCATTCAATGAATCATTTGAGTCCATTCAGTGAATCATTTGAGTCCATTCAATGAATCATTTGAGTCCATTCAATGAAATATTTGAGTCCATTCAATGAATCATTTGATTCCATTCAGTGAGTCATTTGAGTCCATTCAGTGAATCATTTGAGTCCATTCAGTGAGTCATTTCAGTCCATTCAGTAAATGGACTGCATTTATATAGCGCTTTTAACAGACCAATGGCCATCCAAAGCGCTTTACATCTTGCCTCACATTCACCCATTCACACACCGACGGCGGTGTCAGCCATGCAAGGCGCCATCCAGCTCGTCGGGAGCAGCTGGGGTTAGGTGTCTTGCTCAAGGACACCTCGACACTTGGTCAGGTGGAACCGGGGATCGAACCACCAACCTTCCGGTTTGTAGACAACCTACATGAACCACTGAGCCACTGCCGCCCCAGTGAGTCATTTGAGTCCATTCAGTGAGTCAGTTGAGTCCATTCAGTGAGTCATTGGAGTCCATTCAGTGAATCTTTTGAGTCCATTCAGTGAGTCATTTGAGTCCATTCAGTGAATCATTTGAGTCGATTCAGAGAGTCATTTGAGTCCATATAGTGAGTCATTTGAGTCCATATAGTGAGTCATTTGAGTGCATTCAGTGAGTCATTTGAGTCCATATAGTGAGTCATTTGAGTCCATATAGTGAGTCATTTGAGTCCATTCAGTGAGTCATTTGAGTCCATTCAGTGAGTCATTTGAGTCCATTCAGTGAGTCATTTATCATTTTAAAATGTTTAATATAAGACCATGAAATATTGTATTTTGATGTGTATAAACAGTGCAGTGACGTGTGTGTGTGTGTGTGTGTTCCTCAGGGAAGTACGATAACTCCGTGGACGTGTACGCCTTCGGGATCCTCTTCTGGTATCTCTGCAGCGGCTCCGTCAAACTCCCAGAAGCCTTTGAGAGGTGCTCCAGTAAAGACCAGCTGTGGACCAACGTCAAGAAAGGTGAGAGCCGTGTTGTGCTGCAGCGGTGCACTCTGGGTAAATGTGCGCGCGGGCTGACGAGGCTGTGTTTCAGGCTCGCGGCCGGAGCGTCTGCCCTCGTTCGATGAGGAGTGCTGGCAGCTGATGGAGGCGTGCTGGAACGGAGACCCTTCCCAGAGGCCCCTGCTGGGCATCGTGCAGCCCAGCCTGCAAAGCATCATGGGCCGGCTGTGCGACAGCGCGGACCAGAAGAGCGCCAACCTGGAGGACTCCAACTGAGAACAATGGACCAATGTGTGTCTGCCTATGAGCGAACAGATCCCGCGTGTCACAGATCCTTTTACATGTCGAGTGTGTGTTCCAGACCAGCGGAGGTTTTTAGATGTGTTTAAACTGGTTTACATTATCCTGAGATGAGGTTTTTTAATAAAATGATTTGGACCGATTCCGCTCTGTGTCCGATGACAGCGCTGATGGTGGAGTTACAGCATTCTGTACTTTTAGCAAAACATTATTAAAGTGAGACTGTTTGTAAATGTTTCATAGGCTCATATTTTTCAGATCAATAACTGTCGGCTATTATAAAGCAGTTTTAATATTTCTCTCAGGCGAATCCTGAGTATATTTACACTCTTAAACTCTTATAGCGCTTTTAACTTTGAACATAAATCAGAGTTATGAGCGGATTCAAACAGTCGGGATGCCGTTTCTCTGAAAATATATATCTCCGATAATAATTCAGTCCCTCCCCAACCGAGTAAAGACGAGCGTCATGGTTTCAAATAAAGGTTTATTGATCAGTTCTGACCTGTGCAGATCATAACTGAGGTGTGTTCAGTGTAACATATCCCAGTGACCGCTCTCGGGGTGTGTGATTGGCGAACTTGTCCTCAGAATCGATGTTTTTCCAGTTCAAGACGACCGTTATCATCCAGGAGCGCATGCGCAGTGCGCACGATAAACAGAGCCGGGTTCTGAGGCGATCAGACCTTTCCAAACCTGTATCTGTACTCTTTATTGACATAAAAGTTAAACAACACAAGTCAAGTAGTTTGAGATGTGGCGAGAAAACAAGGCTATATAACATCACTAACGGTGATTAGTAAACAAGTTTCATATCCATCGCTCTCTTTAAAGTTCATTAACTCGGGACGTTTCGTTCAGGCAATTCTCCTCAGCCGTAGTTTTTTAAAACTAACATTTTAGCACTTATTGAAACACATTGAATTCGACTCTTTAACACAAGTTCACATGCCACACAATCACGTTTTACCTCATGAGTTTTAAAAACGAACAGATCAAACCCTCCAAGACTCTTCCTGTGGAGCTGAATTGTAATATAATGTGATGTTTACAGGCAAGCGGCGACAGAACGTGTGAATGACCGCAGTAACGCTGATCAAAACACGCAGGTTTGTGTTTATGATGATGATGATGATGATGATGATGATGCAGTATTTTCCATCCAATTAAAATATGAATTCTTACAATCTGCAGCACACATGAATTATTTAGCAATCTGTTTTGAGGAAGCGCCTAAACCTGATGTTTGTCATCCGGTGATCAGGTTCAGACTTGCGTTCCTCTGGTCAGCTCCTCTGGTCAGTTCCTCTGGTCAGCTCCTCTGGTCAGGTCCTCTGGTCAGGTCCTCTGGTCTGGTCAGCTCCTCTGGTCAGCTCCTCTGGTCAGCTCCTCTGGTCAGCTCCTCTGGTCAGGTCCTCTGGTCTGGTCAGCTCCTCTGGTCAGCTCCTCTGGTCAGCTCCTCTGGTCAGGTCCTCTGGTCAGCTCCTCTGGTCAGCTCCTCTGGTCAGTTCCTCTGGTCTGGTCAGCTCCTCTGGTCAGCTCCTCTGGTCAGGTCCTCTGGTCAGTTCCTCTGGTCTGGTCAGCTCCTCTGGTCAGCTCCTCTGGTCAGTTCCTCTGGTCAGCTCCTCTGGTCAGCTCCTCTGGTCAGTTCCTCTGGTCTGGTCAGCTCCTCTGGTCAGATCCTCTGGTCAGTTCCTCTGGTCAGCTCCTCTGGTCAGTTCCTCTGGTCTGGTCAGCTCCTCTGGTCAGATCCTCTGGTCAGTTCCTCTGGTCAGCTCCTCTGGTCAGTTCCTCTGGTCAGTTCCTCTGGTCAGTTCCTCTGGTCTGGTCAGCTCCTCTGGTCTGGTCCTCTGGTCAGCTCCTCTGGTCAGGTCCTCTGGTCAGCTCCTCTGGTCAGGTCCTCTGGTCAGTTCCTCTGGTCAGTTCCTCTGGTCAGTTCCTCTGGTCTGGTCAGCTCCTCTGGTCAGTTCCTCTGGTCAGGTCCTCTGGTCAGCTCCTCTGGTCAGCTCCTCTGGTCTGGCCAGGTCCTCTGGTCAGGTCCTCTGGTCTGGTCAGGTCCTCTGGTCAGTTCCTCTGGTCTGGTCAGTTCCTCTGGTCAGTTCCTCTGGTCAGTTCCTCTGGTCAGTTCCTCTGGTCTGGTCAGGTCCTCTGGTCAGTTCCTCTGGTCTGGTCCTCTGGTCAGGTCCTCTGGTCAGGTCCTCTGGTCAGGTCCTCTGGTCAGGTCCTCTGGTCAGTTCCTCTGGTCAGGTCCTCTGGTCAGTTCCTCTGGTCTGGTCAGGTCCTCTGGTCAGTTCCTCTGGTCTGGTCAGGTCGTCTGGTCAGTTCCTCTGGTCAGTTCCTCTGGTCTGGTCAGGTCCTCTGGTCAGTTCCTCTGGTCAGTTCCTCTGGTCTGGTCATTTCCTCTGGTCAGTTCCTCTGGTCTGGTCAGGTCCTCTGGTCAGTTCCTCTGGTCTGGTCCTCTGGTCAGGTCCTCTGGTCTGGTCCTCTGGTCAGGTCCTCTGGTCAGTTCCTCTGGTCAGGTCCTCTGGTCAGCTCCTCTGGTCAGCTCCTCTGGTCAGGTCCTCTGGTCAGTTCCTCTGGTCTGGTCCTCTGGTCAGGTCCTCTGGTCTGGTCTTCTGGTCAGGTCCTCTGGTCAGTTCCTCTGGTCAGCTCCTCTGGTCAGCTCCTCTGGTCAGCTCCTCTGGTCAGGTCCTCTGGTCAGGTCCTCTGGTCAGTTCCTCTGGTCAGCTCCTCTGGTCAGGTCCTCTGGTCAGTTCCTCTGGTCAGCTCCTCTGGTCAGCTCCTCTGGTCAGCTCCTCTGGTCAGGTCCTCTGGTCAGTTCCTCTGGTCAGGTCCTCTGGTCAGTTCCTCTGGTCAGGTCCTCTGGTCAGTTCCTCTGGTCTGGTCAGTTCCACTGGTCAGTTCCTCTGGTCAGGTCCTCTGGTCAGCTCCTCTGGTCAGGTCCTCTGGTCAGCTCCTCTGGTCAGTTCCTCTGGTCTGGTCAGTTCCTCTGGTCAGTTCCTCTGGTCTGGTCAGCTCCTCTGGTCAGCTCCTCTGGTCAGGTCCTCTGGTCAGCTCCTCTGGTCAGGTCCTCTGGTCAGGTCCTCTGGTCAGTTCCTCTGGTCAGTTCCTCTGGTCAGGTCCTCTGGTCAGTTCCTCTGGTCAGTTCCTCTGGTCAGGTCCTCTGGTCAGCTCCTCTGGTCAGCTCCTCTGGTCAGGTCCTCTGGTCAGCTCCTCTGGTCAGGTCCTCTGGTCAGTTCCACTGGTCAGTTCCTCTGGTCAGTTCCTCTGGTCAGGTCCTCTGGTCAGGTCCTCTGGTCAGTTCCTCTGGTCAGTTCCTCTGGTCAGCTCCTCTGGTCAGTTCCTCTGGTCAGCTCCTCTGGTCAGTTCCTCTGGTCAGTTCCTCTGGTCAGGTCCTCTGGTCAGCTCCTCTGGTCAGCTCCTCTGGTCAGGTCCTCTGGTCAGCTCCTCTGGTCAGGTCCTCTGGTCAGCTCCTCTGGTCAGGTCCTCTGGTCAGTTCCACTGGTCAGTTCCTCTGGTCAGTTCCTCTGGTCAGGTCCTCTGGTCAGCTCCTCTGGTCAGTTCCTCTGGTCAGTTCCTCTGGTCAGGTCCTCTGGTCAGCTCCTCTGGTCAGCTCCTCTGGTCAGGTCCTCTGGTCAGCTCCTCTGGTCAGCTCCTCTGGTCAGGTCCTCTGGTCAGCTCCTCTGGTCAGCTCCTCTGGTCAGCTCCTCTGGTCAGTTCCTCTGGTCAGGTCATCAGTAGATGGAGCTCGTCACCTGCAGTATATTGGAAAATATGTTTTGAACGTTGTAAATGTTGTTGGTATCAGCGCTTTTGAGCCACATAAGAATCCCCTGTAATTCAGTGTTACTTGCTGTTACTTTGTACTTATTTGCGATATTTACTAGAAATATCTGAGTTAAAATAGTTCAATATTACACCATATTTTTCTAGTGGCTCTGGAAAACATTAACAGACCACTTAACATTGATTTCTCAGACACAGACTGTTTCAAATGTTTATTTCTTTTAATTTTGATGATTATAACTGACAACTAAGGAAATCCCAAATTCAGTATCTCAGAAAATGACCAACACAAAGAAAGGGTTTTTAGAGATGTTGGCCGACTGAAGAGTGTGAGCATGTCCAGCACTCAGTGCTTTAGCTGGGGCTGGTTCTGCCTGAATTACTGCAGTGATGCGGCGTGGCATGAGTCCATCAGTCTGTGGCTCTGCTCAGGTGTTCTGAGAGCCCAGCTCTGATAGGGGCCTTCAGCTCTTCTGCATTGTTGGGTCTGGCAGAGATTCTCTATGGGGTTAAGGTCAGGCGAGTTTGCTGGCCAATCAGGAACAGGGATCCCATGGTCCTTAAACAGGCACTGGTGGCTTTGGCTCTGTGTGCAGGTGCCCAGTCCTGTTGGAAAATGAAATCTGCATCTCCATAAAGTTGGTCAGCAGCAGGAAGCATGAAGTGCTCTAAAACTTCCTGGCATACGGCTGCGTTGACCTCTGACCTCAGAAAACACAGTGGAGCAACACCAGCAGATGACATGGCACCCCAAACCATCCCTGACTGTGGAAACCTTACACTGGAGCTCAAGCAGCGTGGACTGTGTGCTCTCCTCTCTTCCTCCAGACTCTGGGATGTATTCTGCAATAACACTATTGTACGGTACACTAGAGTAATCAAACGACTGTTATTTACTGTAACATTACAACACTGATATTTAAATACATTTCTTCATTTTGAAGCAGTGACCCGTCAAGCTTTTATTTTCTACGCTTTGGGAAATAAAAATGTGCGCTTTCACAACATTCACAATTATGTTTTTGTTTTGTTTTTGTTACAAAATTTGCAATCACATTTTTTTATTTTGTAAGTCAGAATTGTGGGATATAAATGTGCAATTATGAGAAAAGTCAAAATAGTTTTAATTTTTATTATTCTGTTTTTAATTTGCCATTTACTAGCAATTTGTTAACTCCTGCACCACATTGTTTTCTAGTTGTGAGTTTTCATTGGTCACACAACCACCATTTTAACCAGTTCAATGGCTATAAAATAATTATTAAAATTTTATTTACTGTAAAATTGTAATAGTGATATTAACATCTGAATGTCAGTAACGCCGTCGGCATGTGCTGATGTACACGCGTGCAGCTCATGATGTCATATTCATGGACCACAAAACCAATCACAAGGGTCAATGTTTTTAAATTGAGAGTTATGGATCATCTTCAGATGAATTAATAATCTCTCCAGTGATCTGTAAATCTGAGGGTGCAAAAACTCCTTTAAAAATCTCCTTTAAAGTTGTCCTTGTAATGCATATTACTACTAATAATACATTATGATATGGACATTTACTAAATATCTTCATGGATCATGATCTTAATATCCTGATTATTAATTTGAGCCGATGTGTTGTTGCTATGGTCACAGATACACCCGTGAGACGCGCGACTGCTGTTGAGCTGCACGAAGCCGTATCGCGATATGGATTTTATTTCTATACGGCCCTAATGCCTGTACATTACTAAACTCTCAGAAGAGCTCGAGGTTTGTCCTGTGTGGGCTCCTGTAGACGCACTCCAGGATGGAGGACGAGACAAACGTGAACGTGCAAACACACAAGCGTTCAGACGACTATAGGCCAAGCTCACAGATGCATGCTGGGTCCACAGCCAGAGACGAACCCAGACGCTGAGAGAGGAGATCAGAGCCTCAGGAAACACACAACACACACGACAGATGATCAGCAACACACACACACACACACACCTGCAGAAGTCAGCGCTCCTTCATGAGTGACACACCAGACGTTAAATATTACAAACAGATTTACTTCAAAGTCAGTGTTTTACAAAGCGTTCCAGTGATGAGACTGAGTACAGTACTGAAGCACGTGTGTGTGTGTGTGTGTGTGTGTGTTAGAGAGCTGTACAACACTGAGACAAACGTTTACAGGTCACATCGCTGCTAATCTATAAAATACAAAGGTTTTCATTCAAAAGGGTTTAAACGTGAGTCTTTTTAAAAGTTTGTATAAAAATGTCCACAAAATGTACAAAAGAGCGAGTATCAAAAGTGTGTTTCTCCTCCAGTGGTGCGGCGTGAAGGCTCTGCTGGTGGAGAAGGCATCGGTCAGCAGTCGGTCAGTAGTTGATCAGCGGTCGGTCAGTAGTTGGTCAGCGGTCGGTAAGTAGTTGATCAGCAGTTGGTCAGCGGTTGGTCAGCGGTCGGTCAGTAGTTGATCAGCGGTCGGTTAGTAGTTGATCAGCGGTCGGTCAGTAGTTGATCAGTGGTCGATCAACAGTTGGTCAGCGGTCGGTCAGTAGTGGATCAGCAGTTGGTCAGCGGTCGGTCAGTAGTGGATCAGCAGTTGGTCAGCGGTCGGTCAGTAGTGGATCAGCAGTTGGTCAGCGGTCGGTCAGTAGTGGATCAGCAGTTGGTCAGCGGTCGGTCAGTAGTGGATCAGCAGTTGGTCAGCGGTCGGTCAGTAGTGGATCAGCAGTTGGTCAGCGGTCGGTCAGTAGTTGGTCAGCGGTCGGTCAGCAGTTGGTCAGTGGTCAGTCAGTAGTTGATCAGCGGTCAGTCAGTAGTGGATCAGCAGTTGGTCAGCAGTCGGTCAGAAGTGGATCAGCAGTTGGTCAGCGGTCGGTCAGTAGTTGATCAGCAGTTGGTCAGAGGTCGGTCAGTAGTTGATCAGCGGTCGGTCAGTAGTTGGTCAGCGGTCGGTCAGTAGTTGGTCAGCGGTCGGTCAGCAGTTGGTCAGCGGTCGGTCAGCAGTTGGTCAGCGGTCGGTCAGTAGTTGGTCAGCGGTCGGTCAGCAGTTGGTCAGCGGTCGGTCAGCAGTTGGTCAGAGGTCGGTCAGTAGTAGATCAGCGGTCGGTCAGTAGTTGGTCAGCGGTCGGTCAGCAGTTGGTCAGCGGTCGGTCAGCAGTTGGTCAGCAGTCGGTCAGCGGTCAGTCAGTAGTTGATCAGTGGTCGATCAGCAGTTGATTAGCGGTCGGTCAGTAGTTGATCAGCAGGTGGTCAGCGGTCGGTCAGCAGTTGATCAGCAGGTGGTCAGCGGTCGGTCAGCAGGTCAAGGCTTGAGTCGGGATCAGCACTCGCTCGGCTCCAGGAGGAAATTCCCTGATATTTTCACTCGTGACAGAAAGTCAGTGTCGGTTCGATGCGGAGAGAGGACGGAAGAAATTAAAAAAGTGCTTCGCTTCAAGTATGTAAACAAAAATGTAAAAACGAGCGATTCTCTTTTGGCACGGAGAATCCCAGCGGCTGAGGTGGGAAATACAGGAAACATCACGGAGGGACAGAAACAGGAAGATTGTTCTTCGCCTCTTCTTTCCCTTGACGCTCATCAGCATCTGCAGAGCAACACACATGTGAGCCATATACATGATACATGTGACCAATGAGAGGGCTGATGATGTCAGGTGACCAATGAGAGGGCTGATGATGTCAGGTGACCAATGAGAGGGCTGAGGATTTTTTTTATTTACTCACAAAACGCAACTATATTATCGTCTAGCGTTTCATATAAAGTTGAATATGAGTGTCCGTCATGTATACAGTGACTCATGTAGAGCGATGTGTGTAAATCATCTACGACTCACTCAGATTCGGACGAGTCGTTGTCGAGTGTTTGCACCAATCCGCTCGCCGACGCCCCGTTCAGATGTTCCCCCCTGGCCCCGCCCCCTCGGCCCTCGCCGGAGGAGGGGCCCCGTGAGGAGGCGGAGTCTCCGGACAGCTGGTTGTGTATGCGGTTGATGGCGTTCCTCTCAGCGATGGGCGACAGCTGCTTCTTCTTCAGGATTCCTGCGTGTCACAGTCACATGTTACAATGCGCACTCGTCATGTGACGTGGACTAGAGCATGTGTGGCGTGTTCTGACCTCTGTGCGGCTGCGCGCCGGCGAGCGGTAGACTGGGCAGCAGCAGCAGCAGGTTCTCCGTCCCAGCATCCTCTGGTTTGGTCAGAGTCTCCACCCTCAGACGCTCGTCTGCCGCTCCGGGCCCGCCCTCACACACATCTGACAGACAGACAGACGTCAGACACACACTCACAGAACGATGATTCACGCCAGTCACGTGACGTACCGTGCAGTTTGGTGGTGCCGTTGGTGGCCAGATTCTCCCAGCATTCCTCCTGCAGGAACTCGCCCTCGTCTTCCTCGCTGTCGGACGAGTGTGTGGACGCGTACGAGCCGCTCTGATCGTCCTCCAGCTCCGAGAGATCGCTGTCAGAGTCGGAGTCGTGATCTACACACACACACACACACACACACACACACAGGGGGTTAAAGTAAGCTGAGTGTGAGAAGTACACGTGTGTGTGTGTGTGTGTGTGTGTTTACCATCCATGTGCTGTTTGTCGGGGAACAGTGTGTTGTGTTCACTCAGACTCAGGTGGCTGCTGTTCACATCGTCTCCACTGAAACAACACAAGAGTTTTCATCTTTTGTTCACGGCTTTCCTGGTCAAATATCTACAAATATGGTTTGTATATTGTTAACTATAGTTATCGCTATAGTTATGTGTGAGTGTGTGTGTGTGTGTGTGTGTGAGAGTGTGAGTGTGAGTGTGAGTGTGAGTGTGAGTGTGTGTGTGTGTTTGTGTGTGTGTGTGTGTGAGAGTGAGTGAGTGAGTGAGTGAGTGAGTGTGTGAGTGAGTGAGTGAGTGTGTGAGTGAGTGAGTGAGTGTGTGTTTGAGTGTGTGAGTGAGTGAGTGAGTGAGTGTGTGTTTGAGTGAGTGTGTGAGTGAGTGTGTGAGTGAGTGAGTGAGTGAGTGAGTGAGTGAGTGAGTGAGTGAGTGAGTGAGTGAGTGAGTGAGTGAGTGAGTGAGTGAGTGAGTGAGTGAGTGAGTGAGTGAGTGAGTGTGTGAGTGAGTGAGTGAGTGAGTGTGTGTTTGAGTGAGTGAGTGAGTGAGTGTGTGAGTGAGTGTGTGAGTGAGTGAGTGTGTGTTTGAGTGAGTGAGTGAGTGAGTGAGTGAGTGTGTGAGTGAGTGTGTGAGTGAGTGAGTGAGTGAGTGAGTGAGTGAGTGAGTGAGTGAGTGAGTGTGTGAGTGAGTGAGTGAGTGAGTGAGTGAGTGAGTGTGTGAGTGTGAGTGTGAGTGTGTGAGTGAGTGAGTGAGTGAGTGAGTGAGTGAGTGTGTGAGTGAGTGTGTGAGTGAGTGAGTGAGTGAGTGAGTGAGTGAGTGTGTGAGTGTGAGTGTGAGTGTGTGTGAGTGTGAGTGTGTGTGAGTGTGAGTGTGTGTGTGTGTGTGTGTGTGTGTGTGAGTGAGTGAGTGAGTGAGTGAGTGAGTGAGTGAGTGAGTGAGTGTGTGTGTGAGTGTGTGTGTGAGTGAGTGAGTGAGTGAGTGAGTGAGTGAGTGAGTGAGTGAGTGAGTGTGTGAGTGTGAGTGTGAGTGTGTGTGAGTGTGAGTGTGTGTGTGTGTGTGTGTGTGTGTGTGAGTGAGTGAGTGAGTGAGTGAGTGAGTGAGTGAGTGAGTGAGTGAGTGAGTGAGTGTGTGAGTGTGAGTGTGAGTGTGTGTGAGTGTGAGTGTGTGTGTGTGTGTGTGTGTGTGTGTGAGTGAGTGAGTGAGTGAGTGAGTGAGTGAGTGAGTGAGTGAGTGAGTGAGTGTGTGTGTGAGTGTGTGAGTGAGTGAGTGAGTGAGTGAGTGAGTGAGTGTGTGTGTGAGTGAGTGAGTGAGTGTGTGTGTGAGTGTGTGTGTGAGTGAGTGAGTGAGTGAGTGAGTGAGTGAGTGAGTGAGTGTGTGTGTGAGTGAGTGAGTGAGTGAGTGTGTGTGTGTGTGAGTGAGTGAGTGAGTGACTGACTGAGTGACTGAGTGAGTGAGTGACTGAGTGACTGAGTGACTGAGTGACTGAGTGAGTGAGTGAGTGTGTGTGTGTGTGTGTGTGTGTGTGTGTGTGTGTGTGTGTGTGTGTGTGTGTGTGTGTGTGTGTGTGTGTGTGTGTGTGTGTGTGTGTGTGTGTGTGTGTGTGTGTGTGTGTGTGTGTGTGTGTGTGTGTGTACCGGAGGCTGAAGGGCATGTAGTTCTGCTGAGTTTTGCTGCTCTGGGTTCCGTTCAGTGACACACTCGACTCAGAGAACGGCAGGTGATACAGACGCCCGTCCGCATAATCACTGTTACAGATGAAGGCCTGAGAGGAAACAGACATGCAGTAATCATATGAACAAAACATGTTTTTGTATTATTTATTTTAACAGATGAATAACACTGATCTGAGTGTGATGTCACGCGTGACTCACGGATGGTTTGGATTTGATCATGTGATCGGGCCGTTTCTTGCTGCAGCAGTAGCGCATGGCGTCTCGGGCCTCTTTATTAAACACCACGCGGAAGAAGAAAACAAACGGGCCCTGGAAACACAAACACACACTGCATCAGAACGGAAGGTGGGCTGTTGCTATGGGGTTGCTAAGCAGTTTGGCATCTGATGACATCACCGTACCTGCACGCAGCTGAATCCAGCGAACAGATAGTGGAACAGAATCATGTCACTGTTGACCGACAGCAGAGCCAGAAGACATGTGACCGTCACCAGGAACAACACGGCACACGCCGTCCGCAGACCCGCCCTACACACACACACACACACACACACACACGAGCGCTGTAACAAACACACATGACTAACACACACGTCAGGATTGAGTGTGAGCGAGACTCACGCCGGCGCGGCTCTCTTCTCGCAGCTCTTCTGTCTGAGTGCACACGACGCTCTCGATGCCATGACGTACAGGAGCACGTTCATCTGCGGACACACAGAGACGCTTTCACACACACACTCCGGACACACAGAGACGCTTTCACACACACACACACACACACACACACTCGGGACCAGTGTTGGGGAAAGTTACTTTGAAAAGTAATGCGTTCCAATATTGCGTTACTCCCTTAAAAAGTAACTAATTGAGTTACTTAGTTACTTTTTAAGAAAAGTAATGTGTTACGTTACTTTTGCGTTACTTTTTCTCACCTGGGCGGGGCTTGTTTTTGTTTATAACAAAAAAGTTATATTTTTGTGCAACGGTAAAGACCTCTTCATACCAGAATTGAAATAATAAGCCCCAGGTTGAGGGGAATAAGCAGATTCCCGCATGACCAGAAGAGGGCGCAGCTCTGGATAATGGAGGAATAGGACGCAGGAGAAAAAAGTTTTACCAATAAAAACAAAAAATCTAGTAATTTTCATCATCAAAGGTCAGCAGCGAGACATTGGTAAATTAAATACAAAGGTAGGTTATGCATAAAAAGAGTTGTTTTATTTAACATTATTGGAGGATTGCACAGTACTCTGATTTTGCATTTGACTGATTTTATTCATTTTGAGGAGCACAGAATCTTTACTGTGTGAGTGAGAGGAATAAATGCTCACATTTAAGGCCTTTGCACACTGAGTCCGATATTCGCATGCGAAATTTTCGTCTGTCACAAAAAAATTCGGAACAGGTTCGATTTTCTGCGTTTTTCGCATCTACAGCTGAATCGATGCCCAACCTAAACTGCTGGCAATGCTGGCGAATGAATCGCCAGTGCTCAGATACCTACAATTATATATAGCCTACAAATATTATTGCATCAAAAAAACAACTAATATTATTATATCACAGCTATAATTATAGCACACCAAGTCCCTGTAAACCGTGTGTGTGTGTGCGCGGATCCCTAGGATCAATTGATTCACGGAAATTGCTGTTCTTCTTTTTAATATGTGGCTCCAGAATCACTAGCAAAGCCTCAAACGGAGCCACTGACAGTCTAAAGTAAACTCTGGATCGGTCTGGATAATCCCGCAGATCCTTGATAAGGAGGTGGAGCTATCCTTCCTGTCTACGCGATCGCAGGAGTGGATGATGGAACCATTATTTCCTCTTTCTTTTTCTCTTTTTAAGAAGAGAGAGGACAAAAATCATCCTCACTACTTGAAGACGCCATTTTGTATTGTTTTGCGTTTTTTTTCGTAACGCATTCATTAATACGCATCGGACTCAGTGTGCAAGGTCTCTGTGCGTGACAAATTTTTCGGATCACTAATACGAAAAAACGCATGCGAAAATTTCGGACTCAGTGTGCAAAGGCCTTTAGTCTGGAACTACAATAACCCTCATGTTCCCACACACACGCCTCTGCACTAACTCTCAACATGAGTACAGGAGAGCTGTCAGTCAAATTAATGTGAAAAAGTAACTCTTTACTATTATTTTGTTGTAAATTTGAAAAGTAATGCGTTACTTTACTATCCATCCATCAATCCATCTTCTTCCGCTTTATCCGGGGCCGGGTCGCGGGGGCAGCAGTCTAAGCAGAGATGCCCAGACTTCCCTCTCCCTAGACACTTCCTCTAGCTCTTCCGTGGGGACACCGTGGCGTTCCCAGGCCAGCCGGGAGACATAGTCCCTTCAGCGTGTCCTTGGTCTTCCCCGGGGCCTCCTCCCGGTTGGACATGCCCGAAACACCTTTCCGGGAAGGCGTTCAGGAGGCATCCGGAACAGATGCCCGAGCCACCTCAGCTGACCCCTCTCAATGTGGAGGAGCAGCGGCTCTACTCCGAGTTCCTCCCGAGTGACTGAGCTTCTCACCCTATCTCTAAGAGAGCGCCCAGCCACCCTGCAGAGAAAGCTCATCTTACGGCTTAGCTCTTTCTTCACCACGACAGACCGGTACATCGACCTCATTACTGCAGAAGCTGCACCGATCCGTCTGTCAATCTCCCGTTCCATCCTCCCCTCACTCGTGAACAAGACCCCTAGATACTTGAACTCCTCCACTTGAGGCAGGAACTCTCCACCAACCTGAAGTGGGCAAGCCACCCTTTTGAGAACCATGGCCTCGGATTTGGAGGTGCTGATCCCCATCCCAGCCACTTCACACTCGGCTGCAAACCGTCCCAGTGCATGCTGAAGGTCCTGGTTAGGAGGGGCCAACACGACAACGTCATCCGCAAAGAGCAGAGACGAAACCGTGTCGTCCCCAAACCTGACACCCTCCGGCCCTTGGCTGCGCCTAGAAATTCTGTCCATAAAAATTATGAACAGAACCGGCGACAAAGGGCAGCCCTGCCGGAGTCCAACATGCACCGGGAACAAGTCTGACTTACTGCCGGCAATGCGGACCAAACTCCCATATTCCCAGAGCACCCTCCACAGGACGCCGCGAGGGACACAGTCGAATGCCTTCTCCAAATCCACAAAACAAATGTGGACTGGTTGGGCAAACTCCCATGAACCCTCCAGCACCCTGTAGAGGGTAAGAGCTGGTCCAGTGTTCCACGACCAGGACGAAAACCACACTGTTCCTCCTGAATCCGAGGTTCCACTATCGGCCGAATTCTCCTCTCCAGTACCCTGGCATAGACTTTCCTGGGGAGGCTGAGAAGTGTGATCCCCCTATAGTTGGAACACACCCTCCGGTCCCCCTTCTTAAAAAGAGGGACCACCACCCCGGTCTGCCATCCCAGAGGCACTGTCCCCGATCGCCACGCGATGCTGCAGAGGCGTGACAGCCAAGACAGCCCCACAACATCCAGAGACTTGAGGTACTCAGGGTGGATCTTACTTTACTAGTTACTTGGAAAAAGTAATATTATTACGTAGCTCAAGTAACTTGTAATGCGTTCCCCCCAACACTGGTCGGGACACACACACACACACACACACACACACACGAGCAGGAGCAGAAGCCGACACTCACGGACACGACGAGCGCGATGGGTCCCGCGAAGCTCCATATGAGGGTGTCATAGAGCGAGAGCCAGCAGAAGTCGGGGTTCCCATAGCCCTCGGGGTCGAGCCCCACTGCCAGCCCCGTGATGAAGGCCGGGACGCCCCAGCCGATCAGGTAGTAGAAGCGCATGGGGCCGTAGTTGATGTCGCGCAGCTCGCTCCGCATGCGGTACACGTGCAGCCCCTCCAGGAACAGCCAGGAGAACACGCACAGCCAGAAGAAGTGCAGCAGGATGGCCATCACCGTACACACGAACTGCAGGAGACAAGCCGCATCATGCACGGGTCTACACACACACACACACAGAGAGAGAGACACACAGGACGTGTGCTTTACCGGGTTATCGGCCTGATTGATGCCCAGGATGAAAATGAGGTGCGCGATGAAGAGCGCGGCGGCCCCGTTGTTGACGATGCTGGTCTTGTTGCTGCTGGCGGCCCGCAGGCAGGTGAGGAAGACGATGGTGAGGAAGAGGAAGCCCAGCGTCACGCCCACCGAACTCCACGTGATCAGCTTCACTGGCAGGATCTCTCCGTTCTGAAGCACACACACACACACACACACACACGTTTCTCTCACTGAACATGCTGAACATGTCTATCTGTTTATGTTTATGTCCACTCAGTCTGATCTGAGGACACAACAACACTAGATCTGGAAGTAAACAGGAAGTGCCTGATTCTGAAAATGAGAGGAAGAACTAGACGCTGGATTTAACACAGTTAGCCCGAAGTGATTGCTAGGCAGTTGCTAAGTGGTTGCTAGGCAGTTGGTTGGGTTTTCTGCATGATTGTTAGGGCCTTGCTATGTGGTTTCTAAGCAGTTGCTAGGGTGTTGCTATGCAGTTGGTTGGGTTTTTTGCATAATTGTTAGGGCCTTGCTATGTGGTTTCTAAGTAGTTGCTAAGGTGTTGCTAGGCAGTTGGTTGGGTTTTCTGCATGATTGTTAGGGCCTTGCTATGTGGTTTCTAAGCAGTTTCTAAGGTGTTGTTAGGCAGTTGGTTGGGTTTTCTGCATAATTGTTAGGGCCTTGCTATGTGGTTGCTAAGGTTATCTAAGTAGTTGCTAGGGTGTTTCTAGGGCCTTGCTTAGTGGTTAGCTAAGGCATTTCTATGTGATTGGTACTGTTTTTTATTGTTTATTTATTTAACAGGGACATTACTGTAAATGCATCATAATTAGCCAAAGTAGCGCCTGGACAGAATGTTACAAGTTACCATAAAAATACAACATAAATCAAGTAATAAAAGGCCTGGGTCTAGGGTGCTTGGCTTTAAATATGGTTGCCTCAAACAACTGTCAAGTTATCCAAGGCCAACCCTACGTTACTATGAAGTTCTGGTTCATGTTTCTACATGGTTTCTAGGCTAGTCTGAATGGTTGCCAGGGTGAGCATCAAAACTACACAAGGCTTGGTTGTAAGCAGGTTATGGTTAGATTGGGTGTGTCACCTCTCGGCGTGAGACGTCCATGAGCACAGCGAAGCTGGTCATGTGATAACACTGGCAGCTGATGTGTGTGCTGTTCCTGAAGACCACCTCACAACCCTTCGAGGACCAGCCGCCCGGACCGCCCACACTGCACACACACAAACACACAAACATACACACACATCTTATACTTAGAAATTATATAGCAAGTGGTTGATAAGTAAAAAATAAGTTTTATCAGTAAGGAATATTAATTGTTTAAAGTACTCACAATCATGCAAGTATATGAGTATTAATCGTGTAAGTACTCTCAATCATGCAAGTAAGTGAGTATTAATTGTGTAAGTACTCTTAATCATGCAAGTATACACGTATTAATCGTGTAAGTACTCTCAATCATGCAAGAATGAGTATTAATCGTGTAAGTACTCACAATCATGTAAGTATACAAGTATTAATCGTGTAAGTACTCTCAATCATGCAAGTATATGAGAATTAATCGTGCAAGTACTCACAATCAAGCAAGAAGGAGTATAATCGTGTAAGTACTCTCAATCATGCAAGTATATGAGTATTAATCATGCAAGTATACACGTATTAATCGTGTAAGTACTCTCAATCATGCATGAATGAGTATTAATCGTGCAAGTACTCTCAATCATGCAAGAATGAGTATTAATCGTGCAAGTACTCACAATCATGCAAGAATGAGTATTAATCATGCAAGTACTCTCAATCATGCAAGTATACACTTATTAATCGTGTAAGTACTCTTAATCATGCAAGTATATGAGTATTAATCGTGCAAGTACTCACAATCAAGCAAGTATATGAGTATCAATCGTGTAAGTACTCACAATCATGCAAGTATATGAGTATCAATCGTGTAAGTACTCTCCATCATGCAATAATGAGTATTAATCGTGTAAGTACTCTCCATCATGCAAGAATGAGTATTAATCGTGTAAGTACTCTCCATCATGCAAGAATGAGTATTAATCGTGTAAGTACTCTCAATCATGTATGAGTATTAATCGTGCAAGTACTCTCAATCATGCAAGAATGAGTATTAATCGTGCAAGTACTCTCCATCATGCAAGAATGAGTATTAATTGTGTAAGTACTCTCAATCATGCAAGTATATGAGTATCAATCGTGTAAGTACTCTCCATCATGCAAGAATGAGTATTAATCGTGCAAGTACTCTCAATCATGTATGAGTATTAATCGTGCAAGTACTCTCAATCATGCAAGAATGAGTATTAATCGTGCAAGAACTCTCAATCATGCAAGTATATGAGTATCAATCGTGTAAGTACTCTCCATCATGCAAGAATGAGTATTAATCGTGTAAGTACTCTCCATCATGCAAGAATGAGTATTAATCGTGCAAGTACTCTCCACCATGCAAGAATGAGTATTAATCGTGTAAGTACTCTCAATCATGCAAGTATATGAGTATTAATCGTGTAAGTACTCTCCATCATGTAAGAATGAGTATTAATCGTGCAAGTACTCTCAATCATGTATGAGTATTAATCGTGCAAGTACTCTCAATCATGCAAGAATGAGTATTAATCGTGCAAGTACTCTCAATCATGCAAGTATATGAGTATCAATCGTGTAAGTACTCTCCATCATGCAAGAATGAGTATTAATCGTGTAAGTACTCTCCATCATGCAAGAATGAGTATTAATCGTGTAAGTACTCTCCATCATGCAAGTATATGAGTATCAATCGTGTAAGTACTCTCCATCATGCAAGAATGAGTATTATTCGTGCAAGTACTCTCAGTCATGTATGAGTATTAATCGTGTAAATACTCCCAATCATGCAAGTATATGAGTATTAATTGTGTAAGTACTCACACTATGGAGTGGTTCCAGAACACACAGATGGGTTTAGAGCGCTCCTCAGTGGTCACCAGGCGGAACTGCACTGTGATTGGCTTATCCAGTGTGTGCTGCAGTAACTCCTCGTTGTCATGAACCGTTATACTGACCACAGGAGTGTTGATGACCGGACGCTTGGGAACCCTGAACACACACACAGCGTTAGATCAGTGAACCAGTGAGGCTCTCAGTCGCTCATCTGGTCTGCTCTCACCTCAGACTCCTCTTGTCCGTGTCGTATCGCTCCGGTAGCAGCGCCGCCAGGCTGTGGAAGATGATCACGCTGGCGATGGCATCCTGCTCGCGCTCGTCCGGGTGCCGTCTCTTCCGGCTGGCCGTGTGGTTTCTGCCGGACTCTGGGATTGGCTCGCTTTGGTGCCAGTGACCTTTGCCCTCGGGGGCGGGGATAAAGACGGAGTCGGGAAGAGTGACGGCCGTCTCCAGGTCGAGTGGGCGTGGCCCGCGCAGAGACTGATACCGCGGCAGTTTGGCTCCGGCGAAATTCATCTTCACCAAACGATCGATGGAGATGACTGGAATTACACACGCACGAGTCCATATACAATACCAAAACACTAAAACTACATCACATGAGACATGTTGTGTTGGGATTAATCACGTGTCTATCACTGACTTCAGCGAGCTAAGAGAGTCGGAGTGGCCTGTGGTTCTTTAGCCAATCAGAAACGCTCATTTTGTACGTCTAAGTTTGTAAGGAGGGTGTGTGATTGCATGTCCTGACCGATGTTGGGCGTGACGATGGTGAAGGGGCTCAGGTAGGTCTTCCTCATGTTCTGGGCGAGTGTGTTGGTGTACTCCTCGAACTGTCGCAGCAGCGTGGCCGTGCCGCCCTCCGTCTGCTGGAT
>CM042263.1:38622712-38632712 GCA_023566225.1 Romanogobio albipinnatus
ACCCACTAACAGATCAGTGTTACTCACCGGTCATAATGTTAAGCCTGATCGGTGTAGTTATTGCTAATCTTTGCATTTGTAATGTTCACTTTGGATGAAACTCACAGTGTGACCCGTTAAACCTTCAGAGAACACCCGAGAGTCGCCCCGAGCAACCCTCTGAAAGGCCCTCATCAGTCCCGGACGTCTCCGAGCAAAACACACAGTCTATACAGCGCTGGACAGACGCCGGACAGGGCATCCATCAGCAGACAAGAGTGAGAGAACGAGAGAAAGGACGCCTCCGGACAGCGCATCTGTTTCCCCATTGGAGACTGACAGATCAACACGACCGGGATCACAATATTTGCGATAAATAGAGCTGAATAAAGTTTATATAACGCTGAGCAAACATGCAGAGGGAGGAGCTTCATTAGCGGCTATTGACTGGCTGACTGATGAGCAAACACGCCGACGGCTTCATCGGTGCGGGAGCGATGATACTCACGACAGCGAGAGCGTGAAGTGGAAGCGCTGGCGCAGGCCCTTGAAGGTGACGAAGCTCTGCGGCGGGAAGTTCCTGGAGCTCATGAGGCAGAAGGGCTTCTCCAAGCCTCCGGGCGGACACTCGCACCTGAAGCCGCCCACCAGCAGATTGAGACACGTCCCGCCGTTCTTACACACGCCGTGGGCGCAGCGGCCGGAGCGCGACGAGATCTCACACCGCTCACCTGCGGACACACAGAAAGAGTTCACACACACACATCTGTAGCTCATTAAAGATGGACGACGTCTCGATGTTTCTCCTGAATCAGTCGCTGGTCAACGTCCAGTCTCACGCTGAGACACGAGGACACGCATGACAGAGAGATCAATCGAACACACACGCGATTCTCTCGAGCGAAACTTCAGCAAATGTCTCCATCTTTTATCTCATTACGGTCTAAGAGGAACAACTGAGATGCTGAAAAGGTTTAATGATATCATTTTATCTCACTACTGTCACAGAGGAACACGTTAAAGAGATTTCCCTGTGATTTCCTTTCTTATGGATGGAGGGAAAAATCAGGAGACGCACACAGAGCGAAGACGAATGTGAAGAAGAGTGTGTGTGTGTGTGTGTGTGTGTGTTGATGTGAAAGACAAAGCCGAGACTGTTCGACACACAAAAGACGATTCGTCATGCTCATCATAACGGAAACATTTGTGTGTGTGCCAGTCGTTGCCATCTTCCTGTTCACACACACATTTCCTCCGTTTGTGATGAAATATTGATGCGGTGTGTGTCGGATTCTCTGGTTGGCCCTCAGAAGGTCTTTGATGGGAAACGAGGTCAGAGCTTTAAATACGGGCTTCACATCAAAGAGCTCATCCATATTCATACACACACACACACACACACACACACACACTCGACGTGATCCTCTGAGAAGTTCCGCGTGAACCTGACGAACACACACAACCAGCCCACAATCCCGGTCAGCCCGGGGTCAGCGCCGTTAAACTCTCGCCTACATCCATTACCAGCTGACTAATGACCTGACGCTCTTTGTCCAATTACAGGCTCGGCTTTCTGTGAAACGCTACTCAAACTTCTCCACCACACTGCTCCACCACACTGCTCCACCACACTGCTCCACCACACTGCTCCACCACACTGCTCCACCGCACTGCTCCACCACACTGCTCCACCACACTGCTCCACCACACTGCTCCACCGCACTGCTCCACCACACTGCTCCACCACACTGCTCCACCACACTGCTCCACCACACTGCTCCACCACACTGCTCCACCACACTGCTCCACCACACTGCTCCACCACACTGCTCCACCACACTGCTCCACCACACTGCTCCACCACACTGCTCCACCACACTGCTCCACCACACTGCTCCACCACACTGCTCCACCGCACTGCTCCACCACACTGCTCCACCACACTGCTCCACCACACTGCTCCACCACACTGCTCCACCGCACTGCTCCACCACACTGCTCCACCACACTGCTCCACCACACTGCTCCACCACACTGCTCCACCACACTGCTCCACCACACTGCTCCACTGCACTGCTCCACCACACTGCTCCACCACACTGCTCCACCACACTGCTCCACCACACTGCTCCACCACACTGCTCCACTGCACTGCTCCACCACACTGCTCCACCACACTGCTCCACCACACTGCTCCACCACACTGCTCCACCGCACTGCTCCACCACACTGCTCCACCACACTGCTCCACCACACTGCTCCACCGCACTGCTCCACCACACTGCTCCACCGCACTGCTCCACCACACTGCTCCACCGCACTGCTCCACCACACTGCTCCACCGCACTGCTCCACCACACTGCTCCACCACACTGCTCCACCACACTGCTCCACCACACTGCTCCACCGCACTGCTCCACCACACTGCTCCACCACACTGCTCCACCACACTGCTCCACCACACTGCTCCACCACACTGCTCCACCACACTGCTCCACCGCACTGCTCCACCACACTGCTCCACCACACTGCTCCACTGCACTGCTCCACCACACTGCTCCACCGCACTGCTCCACCACACTGCTCCACCACACTGCTCCACCGCACTGCTCCACCACACTGCTCCACCACACTGCTCCACCACACTGCTCCACCACACTGCTCCACCACACTGCTCCACCACACTGCTCCACCACACTGCTCCACCACACTGCTCCACCACACTGCTCCACCACACTGCTCCACCACACTGCTCCACCACACTGCTCCACTGCACTACGAGAGACTGAGAGGCTGGATCTGTGAGTGCTAGAGTCGTTTTACAGATATAATTATCAGCTTAGATCATGAATTACTCCATGAGGCATGAACCAGCGCTGAACACTGACACTAAACACTCCACACACACGAGAACTCACTGATGATCCGTTCATGCTCATTTGATTCTGATTCAGCTTTAGTAAATGTTCATTACACAAAGATGTAACAGAAATGTTACGCTCCCAGAACGTTCCAGATGGTCATGATGTGGACTTCTTTAAAGAGTTGGAGGACGTTATTTGGCGGATCTTAAGGGAACATTCAGGACGTTCTGGGAACGTTTAGGGAACCATATTTTATTTGGAAATCTGATGCTCCCAGAACGTTCCAGATGGTCATGATGTGGAGTTCTTTAAAGAGTTGGAGGACGTTATTTGGCGGATCTTAAGGGAACATTCAGGACGTTCTGGGAACGTTTAGGGAACCATATTTTATTTGGAAATCTGATGCTCCCAGAACGTTCCAGATGGTCATGATGTGGAGTTCTTTAAAGAGTTGGAGGACGTTATTTGGCGGATCTTAAGGGAACATTCAGGACGTTCTGGGAACGTTTAGGGAACCATATTTTATTTGGAAATCTGATGTTCCCAGAACGTTCCAGATGGTCATGATGTGGAGTTCTTTAAAGGGTTGGGGACGTTATTTGGCGGATCTTAAGGGAACATTCAGGACGTTCTGGGAATGTTTAGGGAACCATATTTTATTTGGAAATCTGATGTTCCCAGAATGTTCCAGATGGTCATGATGTGGAGTTCTTTAAAGGGTTGGGGGACGTTATTTGGCGGATCTTAAGGGAACATTCAGGACGTTCTGGGAACGTTTAGGGAACCATATTTTATTTGGAAATCGGATGTTCCCAGAACGTTCCAGATGGTCATGATGTGGACTTCTTTAAAGGGTTGGGGGACGTTATTTGGCGGATCTTAAGGGAACATTCAGGACGTTCTGGGAATGTTTAGGGAACCATATTTTATTTGGAAATCTGATGTTCCCAGAATGTTCCAGATGGTCATGATGTGGACTTCTTTAAAGGGTTGGGGGACGTTATTTGGCGGATCTTAAGGGAACATTCAGGACATTCTGGGAACGTTTAGGGAACCATATTTTATTTGGAAATCTGATGCTCCCAGAACGTTCCAGATGGTCATGATGTGGAGTTCTTTAAAGGGTTGGGGACGTTATTTGGCGGATCTTAAGGGAACATTCAGGACGTTCTGGGAACGTTTAGGGAACCATATTTTATTTGGAAATTTGATGTTCCCAGAACGTTCCAGATGGTCATGATGTGGACTTCTTTAAAGGGTTGGGGGACGTTATTTGGCGGATCTTAAGGGAACATTCAGGACATTCTGGGAACGTTTAGGGAACCATATTTTATTTGGAAATTTGATGTTCCCAGAACGTTCCAGACGGTCATGATGTGGAGTTCTTTAAAGGGTTGGGGACGTTATTTGGCGGATCTTAAGGGAACATTCAGGACGTTCTGGGAACGTTTAGGGAACCATATTTTATTTGGAAATTTGATGTTCCCAGAACGTTCCAGATGGTCATGATGTGGACTTCTTTAAAGGGTTGGGGGACGTTATTTGGCGGATCTTAAGGGAACATTCAGGACATTCTGGGAACGTTTAGGGAACCATATTTTATTTGGAAATTTGATGTTCCCAGAACGTTCCAGACGGTCATGATGTGGAGTTCTTTAAAGGGTTGGGGACGTTATTTGGCGGATCTTAAGGGAACATTCAGGACGTTCTGGGAATGTTTAGGGAACCATATTTTATTTGGAAATTTGATGTTCCCAGAACGTTCCAGACGGTCATGATGTGGAGTTCTTAAAAGGTCTTGAGCCTGTTATCTGTGAAGGGATTTCCGCGAGAACATGGTACTGGACTCACTGTTGAGCAACGATTCGAATGAATCATTTAACTGTTCGCACAAAATGATTCCCTAAAAGTCTATGAATATGTGAGATTAATAAAAGTAGAAATCTTTTTATATAACTGAAGTAAACAGCAGTTTATGAAAACGAATAACATCATTGGTCAATCGTTCACAATAAGACCAGAAACACGTCCATGTTTGACTAAACGTTCATTTGAGTCATCGAATGCGGCACAGAGCGCACGGTTCAAACAAATCATTTGTAACTGTTCGTTTAAAGCGACTCACTAAAATGGAGGATCTTGAATGATGGACATTATTGATTATCTCACTCATCGTAATACAGAAGTGCTTACAGGAGAAGAGGCATTATCACTAAACGACAGTATCGGTTCAGTGTGTTTAGTGTCTCACATCAATTATTAACACACTCTCTCTCTCTCTCTCTCTCCAGCCGCAGTATAAATGATTAATCTTATCAAAATGAACAGATCTCATGAGAGATGAGACGAGTCTGTCCAACACACTGCTCACAAACACGTTAAATAACACTCCGAATCCAACACACACTCAGAGGAGGAGCAGCTGGCAGGACAGCAGGAGCGAGAGAGAGAGAGAGAGCGAGAGAGCAAGAGAGAGTGTGCTTATAATACCTCTACAAACACACACTGGGTTTGATGCTGAAGCTCCCACACACCTGAACACCTACACACACTCTTCTCTTAGGCAGCCCACACACACACACACACACACACCGCAGCACTCGGCAGATCTTATGTAATGATAACATGTGGGCATGTCATGTTAAAAGAGCTGGACAATATTACACTTTGAGTCAGATCAGAGAGGATGAGCATCTCATTAATTACGTCTGACTGAAGAGCACTCTCACACACACACTTCTCGTCATCTGAACAGCACACACCCACTCACACACACTTCTCATCATCTCATTATCCAGAGGGACTCACAAACGGGGATCATATGAGCTGTTCATCATCATCATCATCATCATCATCATCATCATCACATCTCATCCCTGACCACAACATTCAACGTCTGGTCATCTTACCTAGAGCAACACGAACGGTTGACAGTGTGAGTGTGTGTGTCTGCAGAGGCTCCGCCCCCTCTCACCTGTGTAGTCATGGAGACAGTCGCAGGTGAAGCCGCCCTCGTGGCTGCGGCAGACGCCGTGAGCGCCGCAGGGTTTGGAGTAGCACAGGTCGATCTCCGTCTCGCAGTAGTCGCCCGTGAAGCCGAGCGGACAGCGGCACCGCAGCCCCGCGATCGGGTGGATGGGGCGGAACAGGATGGTGTCAGACGCCACGAACGGCGCCAGGCTGTCGAACTTCAGCACGGACACGCACTTCATGTAGTTCTCGCACGGCTCGCGCAGGCAGATGTTGTCGTCGAACGGGAGCACCTCCTGCGAGGAGATCAGCGCCAGCAGACTGCGGTTCAGATACAGACGCTCCTGCAGCTCCTCCGACCCGAAGAACTCCACCTCGCCTCCGCTGCTGCGCCCCAGCCGGGCCGCACTGACCCCGCCGCCCCGCCACCCCTCGCCCCGGGGCAGGGCCACGGACAGGCTGACGTTCAGAATGCCGGCGTTGACGTCCGTGTCGTCCTGGATGTTGAAGACCACCACGTCCTCACGGGACGCAGAGAGAACGCGGGCCACGCCCTCCAGGAACTGAGCCAATAGCAGCGAGAGGAAGCGCTCCTGGGACATGTTGGCCAATCGCAGCGTGATGCTGTTGGAGAGCATCTCGTCCGTGATGACGGTGACCTGGAGCAGACACTGGGCCGACACGGAGTGAACTCCATCTGCAGACACAGAAGAATCAACATCTGAATCATTCTGCAGATCTTCAGCGGAGTAACAAACTCAAAACAGCAACGATACTAACTCGAAGGAAAGAGCTTCTTTTGTTTGGATGATTCACTTAAATGAATCGGTTCATTTGGATGATTCACTTAAATGAATCTGTTCAAATTGGTCGATTCACTCAAACAAATCGCTTCATTTGAATAAGTCGCTAAAATGAATCGGTTCATTTGGATGATTCACTTAAAGGAAAATTTGTTCATATTGACAGTTCACTTAAACGAATCCATTCATTTGCATGGTTCACTTAATTGAATCTGCTCATTTGAATTGTTCACTTGAGTCTATTCATTCTGACGGATCACTGAAATGAATCTGTTCAATCAGACAGTTCACTTAAATCTATGTGATTTGGTCAAAATGAACTGGTTCAAATATGATTTATTCTTGTTATTAGCTGCTTGTGTTGGTAGTTTGACTGTGGAACTCATTGAAATGGTGAATATCTTGTAGTTTGACTAAACACAGTTTCAAAGTAACTTCTCAACACGAGTTTGGCTCGGGTGAGCAGCGCTTCCTTCAGAACAACCCAACAGTGATCGCTAATTGACCGAACACTCGTCCAATCCACCAGGATGCAAATAAACGGCATTAATCCGCCGCTCCGGCCCGCCTATCAATAAACCACTGATCCCAGTCCAGGACAGGATTCCAAACACAGTGAGAGGACAACACACACACAACGCCAAACACACTTGATCAAAACAAGCGCAGAGAGAAAGAACACCACGCTAACTAACCAACACAAGCAAACGCATTAATTACACACAATTAGGGACATTCAGACCGGAACAGGAACTCATGGTTGCTCATAGAGTAACAATACCTACTCATAGAGTAACAATACCTACTCATAGAGTGACAATACCTACTCATAGAGTAACAATACCTACTCATAGAGTAATACCTACTCATAGAGTAACAATACCTACTCATACAGTAACAATACCTACACATAGAGTAACAATACCTACTCATAGAGTGACAATACCTCCTACTCATAGAGTAATACCTACTCATAGAGTAACAATACCTACTCATAGAGTAATACCTACTCATAGAGTAACAATACCTACTCATAGAGTAACAATACCTACTCATAGAGTGACAATACCTACTCATAGAGTAACAATACCTACTCATAGAGTGACAATACCTACTCATAGAGTGGCAATACCTACTCATAGAGTAACAATACCTACTCATAGAGTAACAATACCTACTCATAGAGTAACAATACCTACTCATAGAGTGACAATACCTACTCATAGAGTAACAATACCTACTCATAGAGTGACAATACCTACTCATAGAGTGACAATACCTACTCATAGAGTAACAATACCTACTCATAGAGTAACAATACCTACTCATAGTTACAATACCTACTCATAGAGTAATACCTACTCATAGAGTAACAATACCTACTCATAGAGTAACAATACCTACTCATAGAGTAACAATACCTACTCATAGTGACAATACCTACTCATAGTTACAATACCTACTCATAGAGTAACAATACCTACTCATAGAGTAACAATACCTACTCATAGAGTAACAATACCTACTCATAGTGACAATACCTACTCATAGTTACAATACCTACTCATAGAGTAATACCTACTCATAGAGTAACAACACCTACTCATAGAGTAACAATACCTACTCATAGAGTAACAATACCTACTCATAGAGTAACAATACATACTCATAGTTACAATACCTACTCATAGAGTAACAATACCTACTCATAGAGTAACAATACCTACTCATAGTGACAATACCTACTCATAGTGACAATACCTACTCATAGTTACAATACCTACTCATAGAGTAACAATACCTACTCATAGTGACAATACCTACTCATAGAGTGACAATATGTACTCATAGAGTTACAATACCTACTCATAGAGTAACAATACCTACTCATAGAGTGACAATACCTACTCATAGAGTGACAATACCTACTCATAGAGTGACAATACCTACTCATAGAGTAACAATACCTACTCATAGAGTAACAGTATCACATCATACTTCAGCTTATCTTTTACCTCAGCAGAGTTAGTATTAGTGAGTGAGTGAGTTAGTGTTAGTGAGTGTGTGTTAGTTACTTAGTGAGTTAGTGTTAGTGAGTGTGTATTAGTTACTTAGTGAGTTAGTGTTAGTGAGTGTGTATTAGTTACTTAGTGAGTTAGTGTTAGTGAGTGTGTGTTAGTTACTTAGTGAGTTAGTGTTAGTGAGTGTGTGTTAGTTACTTAGTGAGTTAGTGTTAGTGAGTGTGTATTAGTTACTTAGTGAGTTAGTGTTAGTGAGTTAGTGTTAGTGAGTGTGTATTAGTTACTTAGTGAGTTCGTGTTAGTGAGTGTGTATTAGTTACTTAGTGAGTTAGTGTTAGTGAGTGTGTATTAGTTACTTAGTGAGTTAGTGTTAGTGAGTGTGTGTTAGTTACTTAGTGAGTTAGTGTTAGTGAGTGTGTATTAGTTACTTAGTGAGTTAGTGTTAGTGAGTGTGTATTAGTTACTTAGTGAGTTAGTGTTAGTGAGTGTGTATTAGTTACTTAGTGAGTTAGTGTTAGTCAGTGTGTATTAGTTACTTAGTGAGTTAGTGTTAGTGAGTGTGTATTAGTTACTTAGTGAGTGAGTTAGTGTTAGTGAGTTAGTGTTAGTGAGTGTGTATTAGTTACTTAGTGAGTGAGAGTACTAGTGAGTGAGTTAGTGTTAGTGAGTTAGTCAGCAAGAGTATTAGTGAGTGAGTTAGTGTAAGTGAGTTAGTGTTAGTGAGCAAGAGTATTAGTGAGTGAGTTAGTGTTAGTGAGTTAGTGTTAGTGAGCAAGAATATTAGTGAGTGAGTTAGTGTTAGTGAGTTAGTGTTAGTGAGTGTGTATTAGTTACTTAGTGAGCGAGAATATTAGTGAGTGAGTTAGTGTTAGTGAGTTAGTGTTAGTGAGTGTGTATTAGTTACTTAGTGAGCAAGAGTATTAGTTAGTGAGTTAGTTTTAGTGAGTTAGTGTTAGTGAGTGAGAGTATTAGTGAGTGAGTTAGTGTTAGGGAGTTAGTGTTAGCGAGCAAGAGCATTAGTTAGTGAGTTAGTTTTAGTGAGTTAGTGTTAGTGAGTGAGAGTATTAGTGAGTGAGTTAGTGTTAGCGAGCAAGAGTATTAGTTAGTGAGTTAGTTTTAGTGAGTTAGTGTTAGTGAGTGAGAGTATTAGTGAGTGAGTTAGTGTTAGTGAGTTAGTGTTAGCGAGCAAGAGCATTAGTTAGTGAGTTAGTTTTAGTGAGTTAGTGTTAGTGAGTGAGAGTATTAGTGAGTGAGTTAGTGTTAGCGAGCAAGAGTATTAGTTAGTGAGTTAGTTTTAGTGAGTTAGTGTTAGTGAGTGAGAGTATTAGTGAGTGAGTTAGTGTTAGTGAGTTAGTGTTAGTGA
>CM042263.1:38642712-38652712 GCA_023566225.1 Romanogobio albipinnatus
AACACACGCTAGCACTCGCTAACACTCACTAACACACGCTAGCATTCACTAACACACGCTAGCACTCGCTAACACACGCTAACACTCACTAACACACGCTAGCATTCACTAACACACGCTAGCACTCGCTAACACACGCTAACACTCACTAACACACGCTAGCATTCACTAACACACGCTAGCACTCACTAACACACGCTAGCATTCACTAACACACGCTAGCACTCGCTAACACTCACTAACACACGCTAGCATTCACTAACACACGCTAGCACTCGCTAACACACGCTAACACTCACTAACACACGCTAGCATTCACTAACACACGCTAGCACTCGCTAACACACGCTAGCACTCACTAACACACGCTAGCATTCACTAACACACGCTAGCACTCGCTAACACTCACTAACACACGCTAGCATTCACTAACACACGCTAGCACTCGCTAACACACGCTAACACTCACTAACACACGCTAGCATTCACTAACACACGCTAGCACTCGCTAACACACGCTAACACTCACTAACACACGCTAGCACTCACTAACACACGCTAGCATTCACTAACACACGCTAGCACTCACTAACACACGCTAGCACTCGCTAACACACGCTAACACTCACTAACACACGCTAGCATTCACTAACACACGCTAGCACTCACTAACACACGCTAGCATTCACTAACACACGCTAACACTCACTAACACACGCTAACACTAACTAACACATGCTAGCACTCGTTAAGACACGCTAGCACTCGCTAACACACGCTAGCACTCGTTAAGACACGCTAGCACTCGCTAACACACGCTAGCACTCGCTAACACACGCATACACTCACTAACACACGCTAGCACTCTCTAACACACATGCTAGCACTCACTAACACACACTAGCACTCTCTAACACACATGCTAGCACTCACTAACACACGCTAGCACTCGCTAACACACGTTAACACTCACTAACACACACTAGCACTCACTAACACACATGCTAGCACTCACTAACACACGCTAGCACTCTCTAACACACATGCTAGCACTCACTAACACACACTAGCACTCTCTAACACACATGCTAGCACTCACTAACACACGCTAGCACTCGCTAACACACGTTAACACTCACTAACACACGCTAGCACTCACTAACACACATGCTAGCACTCACTAACACACATGCTAGCACTCTCTAACACACGTTAACACTCACTAACACACGCTAGCACTCACTAACACACATGCTAGCACTCTCTAACACACGCTAACACTCACTAACACACGCTAACACATGCTAATACTCTCTAACACATGCTAACACTCTCTCTTACTCTCTAACACACGCTAACACACGCTAATACTCTCTAACACACACTAACACACGCTAGCATTCACTAACACATGCTAGCACTCTCTAACACACGTTAACACTCACTAACACACATGCTAGCACTCACTAACACACATGCTAGCACTCTCTAACACACGCTAACACTCACTAACACACGCTAACACATGCTAATACTCTCTAACACATGCTAACACTCTCTCTTACTCTCTAACACACGCTAACACACGCTAATACTCTCTAACACACACTAACACACGCTAGCATTCACTAACACACGCTAGCACTCGCTAACACACGCTAACACTCACTAACACACGCTAGCACTCGCTAACACACGCTAACACTCACTAACACACGCTAGCACTCGCTAACACACGCTAACACTCACTAACACACGCTAGCACTCACTAACACACGCTAGCACTCGCTAACACACGCTAACACTCACTAACACACGCTAGCATTCACTAACACACGCTAGCACTCACTAACACACGCTAGCATCCACTAACACACGCTAACACTCACTAACACACGCTAACACTCACTAACACATGCTAGCACTCGTTAAGACACGCTAGCACTCGCTAACACACGCTAGCACTCGTTAAGACACGCTAGCACTCGCTAACACACGCTAGCACTCGCTAACACACGCATACACTCACTAACACACGCTAGCACTCTCTAACACACATGCTAGCACTCACTAACACACACTAGCACTCTCTAACACACATGCTAGCACTCACTAACACACGCTAGCACTCGCTAACACACGTTAACACTCACTAACACACGCTAGCACTCACTAACACACATGCTAGCACTCACTAACACACGCTAGCACTCTCTAACACACATGCTAGCACTCACTAACACACGCTAGCACTCGCTAACACACGTTAACACTCACTAACACACGCTAGCACTCACTAACACACATGCTAGCACTCACTAACACACACTAGCACTCTCTAACACACATGCTAGCACTCACTAACACACACTAGCACTCTCTAACACACATGCTAACACACACTAACACACGCTAGCACTCGCTAACACACGTTAACACTCACTAACACACGCTAGCACTCACTAACACACATGCTAGCACTCACTAACACACATGCTAGCACTCTCTAACACACGTTAACACTCACTAACACACGCTAGCACTCACTAACACACATGCTAGCACTCTCTAACACACGCTAACACACGCTAACACATGCTAATACTCTCTAACACATGCTAACACTCTCTCTTACTCTCTAACACACGCTAACACACGCTAATACTCTCTAACACACACTAACACACGCTAACACACGCTAATACTCTCTAACACACACTAACACACGCTAACACACGCTAATACTCTCTAACACACACTAACACACGCTAACACTCTCTCTTACTCTCTAACACACGCTAACACACGCTAACACACGCTAATACTCTCTAACACACACTAACACACGCTAACACACGCTAATACTCTCTAACACACACTAACACACGCTAACACACGCTAATACTCTCTAACACACGCTAACACACGCTAACACTCTCTCTTACTCTCTAACACACACTAACACACGCTAACACACGCTAATACTCTCTAACACACGCTAACACACGCTAACACTCTCTCTTACTCTCTAACACACACTAACACACGCTAACACACGCTAATACTCTCTAACACACGCTAACACACGCTAACACTCTCTCTTACTCTCTAACACACACTAACACACGCTAACACACGCTAATACTCTCTAACACACGCTAACACACGCTAACACTCTCTCTTACTCTCTAACACACACTAACACACGCTAATACTCTCTAACACACACTAACACACGCTAATACTCTCTAACACACGCTAACACACGCTAACACTCTCTCTTACTCTCTAACACACGCTAACACACGCTAATACTCTCTAACACACGCTAACACACGCTAACACTCTCTCTTACTCTCTAACACACACTAACACACGCTAACACACGCTAATACTCTCTAACACACGCTAACACACGCTAACACTCTCTCTTACTCTCTAACACACACTAACACACACTAACACACGCTAACACACGCTAACACTCTCTCTTACTCTCTAACACACGCTAACACACGCTAACACACGCTAATACTCTCTAACACACGCTAACACACGCTAACACTCTCTCTTACTCTCTAACACACACTAACACACGCTAACACACGCTAATACTCTCTAACACACGCTAACACACGCTAACACTCTCTCTTACTCTCTAACACACACTTACACACGCTAATACTCTCTAACACACGCTAACACACGCTAACACTCTCTCTTACTCTCTAACACACACTAACACACGCTAATACTCTCTAACACACACTAACACACGCTAACACTCACTCTTACTCTCTAACACACACTAACACACGCTAACACACGCTAACACTCTCTCTTACTCTCTAACACACACTAACACACGCTAACACACGCTAATACTCTCTAACACACACTAACACACGCTAATACTCTCTAACACACACTAACACACGCTAACACACGCTAATACTCTCTAACACACACTAACACACGCTAACACACGCTAATACTCTCTAACACACACTAACACACGCTAACACACGCTAATACTCTCTAACACACACTAACACACGCTAACACTCTCTCTTACTCTCTAACACACACTAACACACGCTAACACACGCTAATACTCTCTAACACACGCTAACACACGCTAATACTCTCTAACACACACTAACACACGCTAACACACGCTAATACTCTCTAACACACACTAACACACGCTAACACTCTCTCTTACTCTCTAACACACACTAACACACGCTAACACACGCTAATACTCTCTAACACACACTAACACACACTAACACACGCTTACACACGCTTACACACGCTAACACACGCTAACACACGCTAACACACGCTAATACTCTCTAACACACGCTAACACATGCTAATACTCTCTAACACACACTAACACACGCTTACACACGCTAACACACGCTAATACTCTCTAACACACGCTAATACTCTCTAACACACACTAACACACGCTTACACACGCTAACACACGCTAATACTCTCTAACACACGCTAATACTCTCTAACACACACTAACACACGCTTACACACGCTAGCACACGCTAATACTCTCTAACACACGCTAATACTCTCTAACACACACTAACACACGCTTACACACGCTAACACACGCTAATACTCTCTAACACACGCTAATACTCTCTAACACACACTAACACACGCTTACACACGCTAACACACGCTAATACTCTCTAACACACACTAACACACGCTAATACTCTCTAACATACGCTAACACACGCTTATACTCTCTAACACACGCTAACACACGCTAACACACGCTAATACTCTCTAACACACGCTAACACACGCTAACACACGCTAATACTCTCTAACACACACTAACACACGCTTACACACGCTAACACACGCTAATACTCTCTAACACACACTAACACACGCTAACACACGCTAATACTCTCTAACACACGCTAACACACGCTAATACTCTCTAACACACACTAACACACGCTAATACTCTCTAACACACGCTAACACACGCTAATACTCTCTAACACACGCTAACACACGCTAACACACGCTAATACTCTCTAACACACACTAACACACGCTAACACACGCTAATACTCTCTAACACACACTAACACACGCTAACACACGCTAATACTCTCTAACACACGCTAACACACGCTAACACTCTCTCTTACTCTCTAACACACACTAACACACGCTAACACACGCTAATACTCTAACACACGCTAACACACGCTAACACTCTCTCTTACTCTCTAACACACACTAACACACGCTAACACACGCTAATACTCTCTAACACACGCTAACACACGCTAACACTCTCTCTTACTCTCTAACACACACTAACACACGCTAACACACGCTAATACTCTCTAACACACGCTAACACACGCTAACACTCTCTCTTACTCTCTAACACACACTAACACACGCTAATACTCTCTAACACACACTAACACACGCTAATACTCTCTAACACACGCTAACACACGCTAACACTCTCTCTTACTCTCTAACACACGCTAACACACGCTAATACTCTCTAACACACGCTAACACACGCTAACACTCTCTCTTACTCTCTAACACACACTAACACACGCTAACACACGCTAATACTCTCTAACACACGCTAACACACGCTAACACTCTCTCTTACTCTCTAACACACACTAACACACACTAACACACGCTAACACACGCTAACACTCTCTCTTACTCTCTAACACACGCTAACACACGCTAACACACGCTAATACTCTCTAACACACGCTAACACACGCTAACACTCTCTCTTACTCTCTAACACACACTAACACACGCTAACACACGCTAATACTCTCTAACACACGCTAACACACGCTAACACTCTCTCTTACTCTCTAACACACACTTACACACGCTAATACTCTCTAACACACGCTAACACACGCTAACACTCTCTCTTACTCTCTAACACACACTAACACACGCTAATACTCTCTAACACACACTAACACACGCTAACACTCACTCTTACTCTCTAACACACACTAACACACGCTAACACACGCTAACACTCTCTCTTACTCTCTAACACACACTAACACACGCTAACACACGCTAATACTCTCTAACACACACTAACACACGCTAATACTCTCTAACACACACTAACACACGCTAACACACGCTAATACTCTCTAACACACACTAACACACGCTAACACACGCTAATACTCTCTAACACACACTAACACACGCTAACACACGCTAATACTCTCTAACACACACTAACACACGCTAACACTCTCTCTTACTCTCTAACACACACTAACACACGCTAACACACGCTAATACTCTCTAACACACGCTAACACACGCTAATACTCTCTAACACACACTAACACACGCTAACACACGCTAATACTCTCTAACACACACTAACACACGCTAACACTCTCTCTTACTCTCTAACACACACTAACACACGCTAACACACGCTAATACTCTCTAACACACACTAACACACACTAACACACGCTTACACACGCTTACACACGCTAACACACGCTAACACACGCTAACACACGCTAATACTCTCTAACACACGCTAACACATGCTAATACTCTCTAACACACACTAACACACGCTTACACACGCTAACACACGCTAATACTCTCTAACACACGCTAATACTCTCTAACACACACTAACACACGCTTACACACGCTAACACACGCTAATACTCTCTAACACACGCTAATACTCTCTAACACACACTAACACACGCTTACACACGCTAGCACACGCTAATACTCTCTAACACACGCTAATACTCTCTAACACACACTAACACACGCTTACACACGCTAACACACGCTAATACTCTCTAACACACGCTAATACTCTCTAACACACACTAACACACGCTTACACACGCTAACACACGCTAATACTCTCTAACACACACTAACACACGCTAATACTCTCTAACATACGCTAACACACGCTTATACTCTCTAACACACGCTAACACACGCTAACACACGCTAATACTCTCTAACACACGCTAACACACGCTAACACACGCTAATACTCTCTAACACACACTAACACACGCTTACACACGCTAACACACGCTAATACTCTCTAACACACACTAACACACGCTAACACACGCTAATACTCTCTAACACACGCTAACACACGCTAATACTCTCTAACACACACTAACACACGCTAATACTCTCTAACACACGCTAACACACGCTAATACTCTCTAACACACGCTAACACACGCTAATACTCTCTAACACACGCTAACACACGCTAATACTCTCTAACACACGCTAACACACGCTAACACACGCTAATACTCTCTAACACACGCTAACACACGCTAATACTCTCTAACACACACTAACACACGCTTACACACGCTAACACACGCTAATACTCTCTAACACACACTAACACACGCTAACACTCTCTCTTACTCTCTAACACACACTAACACACGCTAACACACGCTAATACTCTCTAACACACACTAACACACGCTAACACACGCTTACACACGCTAACACACGCTAACACACGCTAACACACGCTAATACTCTCTAACACACGCTAACACACGCTAATACTCTCTAACACACACTAACACACGCTTACACACGCTAACACACGCTAATACTCTCTAACACACGCTAATACTCTCTAACACACACTAACACACGCTTACACACGCTAACACACGCTAATACTCTCTAACACACGCTAATACTCTCTAACACACACTAACACACGCTTACACACGCTAACACACGCTAATACTCTCTAACACACGCTAATACTCTCTAACACACGCTTACACACGCTAACACACGCTAATACTCTCTAACACACGCTAATACTCTCTAACACACACTAACACACGCTTACACACGCTAACACACGCTAATACTCTCTAACACACACTAACACACGCTAATACTCTCTAACATACGCTAACACACGCTAACACACGCTAATACTCTCTAACACACGCTAATACTCTCTAACACACACTAACACACGCTAACACACGCTAATACTCTCTAACACACGCTAACACACGCTAACACACGCTAATACTCTCTAACACACGCTAACACACGCTAACACACCCTAATACTCTCTAACACACACTAACACACGCTTACACACGCTAACACACGCTAATACTCTCTAACACACACTAACACACGCTAACACACGCTAATACTCTCTAACACACGCTAACACACGCTAATACTCTCTAACACACGCTAACACACGCTAATACTCTCTAACACACGCTAACACACGCTAACACACGCTAATACTCTCTAACACACGCTAACACACGCTAATACTCTCTAACACACGCTAACACACGCTAATACTCTCTAACACACACTAACACACGCTTACACACGCTAACACACGCTAATACTCTCTAACACACGCTAACACACGCTAATACTCTCTAACACACGCTAACACACGCTAATACTCTCTAACACACGCTAACACACGCTAATACTCTCTAACACACGCTAACACACGCTAATACTCTCTAACACACACTAACACACGCTTACACACGCTAACACACGCTAATACTCTCTAACACACGCTAACACACGCTTACACACGCTAACACACGCTAATACACACTAATACTCTCTAACACACGCTAACACAGAGTATTAGCGTGTGTTAGCGTGTGTTAGTGTGTGTTAGAGAGTATTAGCGTGTGTTAACGCTAATACTCTCTAACACACACTAACACACGCTAACACACGCTAATACTCTCTAACACACGCTAACACACGCTAACACACGCTAATACTCTCTAACACACGCTAACACACGCTAACACACGCTAATACTCTCTAACACACGCTAACACACGCTAACACACGCTTACACACGCTTACACACACTAACACACGCTAACACACGCTAATACTCTCTAACACACGCTAACACACGCTTACACACGCTAACACACGCTAATACTCTCTAACACACGCTAACACACGCTTACACACACTAACACACGCTAACACACGCTAATACTCTCTAACACACGCTAACACACGCTTACACACGCTTACACACGCTAACACACGCTAATACTCTCTAACACATGCTAACACACGCTAACACACGCTAATACTCTCTAACACACGCTAACACACGCTAATACTCTCTAACACACGCTAACACTCACTAACACACGCTAACACACGCTAATACTCTCTAACACACGCTAACACACGCTAATACTCTCTAACACACACTAACACACGCTAACACACGCTAATACTCTCTAACACACACTTACACACGCTAACACTCACTAACACGCGCTAACACACGCTAACACACGCTAATACTCTCTAACACACACTAACACACGCTAACACACGCTAATACTCTCTAACACACACTAACACACGCTAACACACGCTAATACTCTCTAACACACACTAACACACGCTAACACACGCTAATACTCTCTAACACACACTAACACACGCTAACACACGCTAATACTCTCTAACACACGCTAACACACGCTTACACACGCTAATACTCTCTAACACACGCTAACACACGCTAATACTCTCTAACACACACTAACACACGCTAACACACGCTAATACTCTCTAACACACGCTAACACACGCTTACACACGCTAATACTCTCTAACACACGCCAACACACGCTAATACTCTCTAACACACACTAACACACGCTAACACACGCTAATACTCTCTAACACACGCTAACACACGCTAATACTCTCTAACACACGCTAACACACGCTTACACACGCTAATACTCTCTAACACACGCTAACACACGCTTACACACGCTAATACTCTCTAACACACGCTAACACACGCTAATACTCTCTAACACACACTAACACACGCTAACACACGCTAATACTCTCTAAC
>CM042263.1:38660212-38667712 GCA_023566225.1 Romanogobio albipinnatus
TTGGCGTCCGTGACGTTGACGTGGACCTTGGCCGTGTCGACGCGTGTGCCGTCTGACGCCGTGACCGTGAGCGCGTACTGCCGCTCCAGCTTGTAATCCAGAGGGAGCGCGAGCGTGATCAGGCCTCCGCCGCTCTGGCTGGTGATGGAGAAGCGGTTCCTCGTGTTCCCGCTGGAGATCTGATAGGTCACCACGCTGTTGATGTCCTGATCGGTGGCGGACACGGTGACCACACTCGTCCCCACGGCCGCGTCCTCGTTCAGGCGCATGTAGTAGGCCTTCTGCGTGAACTCGGGGTTGTTGTCATTGACGTCTAGAATGGTCATGCTAATGCTAGCGGACGAAGACATGGCCGGTGTTCCGTGGTCTCGCGCCTCCACTCCGAAGTTATAAAAGTCCAGGCTTTCCCTGTCCAGCTCCGACGCTACGACTATCCAGCCGGTGCTGTTGTTGATAGCGAAGGGGAAGTTGGGCATGGTCTCCGTGAGACGGTATTCCAAGCGGGAATTATCTCCCGCATCAGCGTCTACGGCTTGAATGTGAATGACGGAATATCCCACTGGAACGTTCTCCAGGACCGTAGCCTGGAACGGGGTGCTGACGAATATGGGGGCGTTGTCGTTAACGTCCAGCACTTGCACCGTGACGAGGCCGCTGATGTTGGAGAGTGGCGGGCGTCCGCCATCTTGCGCGCGGATGCGAAGCGTGTACTCCTTACTCATCTCGTAGTCCAGCTGGCTCACCAGGTCCAGTTTCCCGGTCTGAGCGTCGATGTAGAACTGGCCTCTGGTGTTCCCGCTCATGATGCTGAAATGGACCAGGGCGTTGTTCCCGCGGTCCCGGTCTGTCGCCGTCACCTGCAGGATTTCCGCGTTGGGCGTCAGGTCTTCGGGAACTTGAACGACGTAGCGTTTCTCGCTGAACTGCGGCGCGTTGTCGTTATCGTCCTCCACGATGATGTGGACGGTTGCGGTCGCGCTGCGGGGGCCGGGGTCGCGCCCCTGGTCGTTCGCTTCCACCAGCAGCACGTAGGATTCTACGCTTTCGCGGTCAACCAGACCCCGTGTGCGAATGACGCCAGAGCGGGAATCGATCTCGAACACGTCGCTGGTCCCATTGTTGTGCAAGTGATACAGGATGTTTCCGTTGACGGGAGCGTCGCCGTCCGTGGCGCGTACCGTCAGGACCTCGTAGCCGATCTCCAGATTTTCCCGCACGCTCTCTTTATAGTCCTGCTGCTCGAAGACGGGGTCGTGATCGTTCGTATCGCTGACCGTTACGGTGAGAGTGGCCATGGCTGTACGCCGCGGCGTTCCGTGATCCACAGCTGTGACTCTGAACACATGCGTGTCCTTCGTTTCTCTGTCCAGTATCTCCACGGTGGAAACGACGCCGCTCGCTGGGTCAACGGTGAAAAGATTGTTGGACCGACTATCAAACAGGGCCTCTAAGGCGTACTCCAGCCGGCCGGCGTCACCCTCGTCCGGGTCAACTGCTTTTAAAACAACAACAAAAGTCCCGGATGGTTGATTCTCTGGAACGGACACCTGATACATGGGAGGCTGAAACTGAGGGTTATTGTTGACGGTCCTCCTCCTCCTGCTCAGCAGCCCCGAGTTTGAGCGCGCGGCCCGCTGAAGTAGCTTCCTCAGGTGCGTTTGTGTGAAGGGGCCGCGACCCACGCGCCAGTGCGCATGCGCGACACCCGCGCGTCCCACGCAGCGCAGTTGGAACTCCAGCAGGGAGTCGCGAGAGAAACACAGCGGAGCGGAAGTAAACAGCCGCCCGTCGGAGACGTAAAGCGCTGAAGTCCCGGTTACGTTACAGTGCGTGGGGTTGCCCGGTAACACATCAAGCACACGGAACACAGCGGTGCCCGCCTCGCGGCACTCTGAAGCATCTGTTAAACTTATTATCTCCACGTCCAGTTTTTCTTCCCGTTGGCGTTTGTTCGCGCAGTTCTTTCCGTGAACGTGCACGTTATACTGGCCGGTTAGAAGGTGTCTAAACCCGGACGCGTTGTCCGCACAGTCCACGACCGCGTACACAGTGAACGGGTTCGAAAGAACCGAGTCGCAGTTCAAAGCGCCCGAGAAAGTGAGCACTCCCGCATCCGCGCGCAGGAAACTCTCCGCGAACCGGGGCAGGATGAGCTGGTCCAGCGCGCAGGAGGCGCTTCTGCTCTCCACATCGGCGATCGCGGTGCCCGGTCCCGCATCCTCACTCACATGAACAACGAAACAATCCACGGGCCACGGGAGTTTACACCACCCGAGAACGAAGAGCAACAAATCCCACTTCATCGCTACTCCTCTTCCACGGCCAATGAATTAAATCCAGTTTTCTCCCTCAAAGTTGGCGTGTGGAGTCTCCATGCTGCTCCGCGCACTGCGGTCGCGCACACACCTCCGGTGGAGACGCTCGTGAATCCGGGGAGGGGGTCATTAACATAAACCTGATTCAGAGCGTCGGGAGAGAGGGAGAGAGAGAGAGAGAGAGAGGGAGAGGGGGGGAGGTTGGTGGTTGGTTGTGGATGCAGTGGGGGCAGATCTTAAAAGGGCAACTGCCCCACGACACCCCGCCGAGGCTATTCAGAGAAGATCTGCTCTGGAGAGGAACAACAGCCATTTTACTGAATAAAGAACGCAATCAAATATCGTGTTACACACTCTTTGTCGTCGACAGAGCGTTGAAGTTGTTGTATTATTATTATTATTATTATTATGTAATAAAAGTGCACTTACAACCCAGATAGCACACGCACGTCTGCCAGATGTCTGTTAAAGATCACTTCATCTGGAGAGCATCTGCTGTTTACACACATCTGATAGATGTCTTTAAGATGTCCGTTTTTCATACATTCTAAATCATAAACATCTTAAAGACGTTGTTTAAACGTCTATTTGACATCTGACAGGAAACGTCCAATAGACGAATTGCAGATGAGCAAACACTCTAAAAAACACGTCTTCCAGATGTAAACACACACATCAAATCGACTCCGAGGTGTGTGTGTGTGCTCTCTGGGACAGAGCTGGCAAGTTCCAGAAAAGCTATAATGATAACGGGGATCTCTTAAATCCTCAACAAACGTTCTTCCAGTAACGTTACTAACCTTCAAAGTTATCTGGTCTTTCTCAAAACCATTATTCATGGAACGTCTATTTGTTTAATAACTGTCACCGTCCCACAGGTGGGACGCCTGGTGCTCTTTTTTTGATTGCCTTTTTTTCATATCATATATTTGAGTAATTACCATAAATCATCTGAAAGCTTACAAACTCAAAATTCATCCTGTGAAAACCGTTTTGAAATCGGACATAGTGTTACAATGGAAACGGTACTCTAACTTATTCTAGCGGGCTCCTCCCCCTAGTGGGCGGCGTCATGTTTCATATTACAACAATTATTTTAGCTACTTTATATTCAAAAACTTTTACAATCTTGACAAAACACATATCGTCAGAAAGGTCTGAGTCTCAAGGGTCCATATTTGGTGACTGTTTTGTGATGGAAGTGACATTTGGACAGAAATTTACAGGAAAATGCATCAAAAAAACAATCGATGTAATTTGAATGACACCCGGTGGCTGTGTTTGGTACAGCACCCTAAACAACATCTCATGGGGACTTCAATTTTTGTGATATCAACTTCAAATTTGGAACACAAATTGGTTAGACATATGGCTTTGATTTTATAGTAATTTTAGAGTAAATTCTTTTTTGTAAAATATATATTTTATATGAAATACAAAATATTTAGTACAGTCTTTTCATTTACAGTAAATTTAAACTTCCATAACTCTTTCATACTTTATATTGTGAATTGCTTTCACTTCAGCAATAATCTGCAGAGTGTCGTCTTTAAAACGAGTCCAAACTTTGGTCTATATATTTGGTCTATATTCCTGTAATACATTCTTGAATTACAGCCAAACAATTAAAAACCCTGATGTTTTGGTTGGTTATGTTTATTATATGCATATAATGGCATAAAAATAACACTCGATGGGTGTTATACTATGTTTGGGTCAAATATATGGACAAAAACAACCGTTGGGTTTTAAAAAATAATTACGAAATGTCATCGGTTAAGGGTTTGACCCAAACATGTTTAAACAACCCAACTTTTCTTTTGTTTTGTTTTTTTGAGTGAAATAAGTGTAAAATTAAACAGAAACGCAACCTATAGCAAAAACAAACTAAACATTTAAAATATCAGTAAAAGGAGCTTTGTTTTCGGATAACGTTCTCCCGATCGTGTGTGTGTTTTGTGTGACATTGGAGCAATAAGCTGTTTAAATAATATTTTATGATAATATTTTTAACTCCAGAAATGTTTTATGTTATCTTGGCGCCTCCTGCTGTCCCGAACATGTCAGCGCATGCGCATTTATTCCGTTTTACCTCAGATAGGTAACGTATATTATCTTTAAATAATGTGTTTTTCTGTGTTATAATATTTAAACACCAATACGGTTTAATATTAACATATACTACGCCGAAGCGTTTAAATCAGCAGCTGCACGTGACCTGTGGTTGCGTTTGTACTGGACCATCCATAAGAGAGCCCCGTTCTGCCGGATGATGTGAAGCCTGAGAAAAAAACTAAAAAGTACGTGACCTGCTGAACCTTTACATTACAGATGATTGCTGATGAACTCCACCGATATGATTTAAGCTGGAAAATTATGTATGGCTGATCGCGAACTAAAGTTTTCACATATTTTATGAAATACTCTAATCTGCCCAGCAACGCCTCAGCAAAGACTCGCGCGCTTTTTCCCCTCAGGATAAAAAATAGCCAATATCTTCCAAAAAATTAATATCGAAAGTAATCAAAATAACGAGACAGAATTAATATGTACTCGAGAGGCGTAAAAACAAACGGTTTGAACATGAAACCGTCAATTATGCTCATATTTATCGAAGACTATAGATTTGTCCGTCTGAAATCGCCTTCACCAACCACAGATTTACAATGTGATTATCAATTTCATCGCGATATGATCCGTTAATCACCAAAGATGAGAGATGTGTGTGTTAATGACCGACTGACTTCATTATCCAGGCAAATGAATAATGAAATATTGATTAGCCTGTAATTGACTTTATTATGTGAGAGACATGATGAGCACCAAAGCTTTTAAACAAACAGAACACAGTTCATTTTTTTCCTGTTTTTATTGTTGCTGGAGGCCCTAAAACAACAAACTGTAAGCTTTACAAAAAACAAACGACCAAAAGAAAAAAAATAATAAACTTGACAAATAATAATCCACCCCGAAGAACAACGAAACCGTCTGACGCTCCCAGATGGACAGAGAGAGAGACAGGAGGAATATGTTTGCTGCTTTTGTTAATGACACAGAGATTCAACACACACTCGCGCAAACACACACACACACTCGCTCGCTCATCTGTGTAAACAGAACGTTTAATATTAACAGCAATATTAATGATAAAGGTCATAATACATGTATATTTATATATATATTTATATATAACCCGCCTCTCTGCGGCTCTGCGTTTATTTCTGACTAGGGTGGAGAAAACGTGTTCTTCTGATGGCGGGAGTAAAGCTCCGCCCCCACTGTGATGTCACCAATCGGACAGAAACAACCAGCGCTGTCTTTAATACTACATGATTACAGACAGACAGACAGACAGAGAGAGAGAGAGAGAGAGAGAGAGAGAGACAGGTGCAGTGAAACGCAGCTGAAATACAAAAACAAAAAGCCTTTTCTCCTTTTTCATTGGTTTTCCACAGACAGACAGACAGACGTGAGGTGGAGAGACAGACGGAGACAGAGACGGGCAGGTGGCGTCTCTAGCTCTGCTGTTTGCGTTGGCTAAGCGCATTTATCAGGTCGTTCTTCAGAGCCTCCTGCTTCGATTTATCCGCCAGCGTCTGGACGCTCCTGAAACACACCCGGACAAACACATGAGAGAGGAACACACTCGCATTTACACGTCACACCCAATCCATCTCATCAATCTGCACGGGCGTCTCACACGTTAATATGGGTGAGCTGTACCCAGAATGCACCTGCATGCAGTTAGTGTGTTTGTTAAGGAGTCGCGCAGGCAAACACACACACGCACGCGCAAACGCTGCTGACCCTAGTCAATGTAGATCTGACGCTGGGTCAGAACCTGAGAGAGCTCCCGCTGCAACTGACGGTACTTTTGATTATCAGGAAGAGACTCGATAGATCTGGAGCCGCCCAGCCAATGACAGAGAGAGAGAGAGAGAGAGAGAGAGAGAGAGAGAGAGAGAGAGAGAGAGAGAGAGAGAGAGAGAGAGAGAGGGAGAGGGAGAGAGAGAGAGACGGGTGGAGAGACAGACAGAGGAAGGAAAAACAGTGGAGGAATATGAGGAAAGCTCAACAGGAACAACACCACAGATGATGAATCTGTAAATTAATCTGTTTTCTGAACGAATCCATTTGCGACCAGAACAATGATTCTTATGTGGCGTTCACACCGGACGCGATTCGCGCGAAGGTGGACGCTTGAACATTTCGCGTGAAATTCGCGTGTGACAACTACACAACAGACGCAAATTCACATCATGGGCGGGGCTTCTGCTCTTTATGAGCCTATATGAGCCAGCTCGTCTCGCTCACTTGACGTCTTTTTTGTAAAAAATACTACTATTAATGTGTGACAAAACGTAGTTTAAAGACTTTTTCAGGCGATAATATAGTTGTTTAAAGCTCAAATCTGTGGTTAATTTATAAAAAGAGCCTATTTGAGCATTTTATCTGGCGTTTTCGGAGTTGTGAGATCCAGGCGATCAGTGGCATTCCGCGCTCGTTTACCCGGAGAGACCCGCCTTTCCTCGGCTAGTCCTTCTCTCATTGGCCGCTGGCTCTGGCTCTTTTTTTGTGAAATGGCTCACAATAACTCACTTTCTTCCAAGCAATCGTGTAAATCTCGCCGCCTCAATCGTGTAAATCTCGCCGCCTCAATCGTGTGAATCTCGCCGCCTCAATCGCGCGAATCTCGCCGCCTCAATCGCGTAAATCTCGCCGCCTCAATCGTGTAAATCTCGCCGCCTCAATCGTGTAAATCTCGCCGCCTCAATCGTGTAAATCTCGCCGCCTCAATCGTGTAAATCTCGCCGCCTCAATCGCGTGAATCTCGCCGCCTCAATCGCGCGAATCTCGCCGCCTCAATCGCGTGAATCTCGCCGCCTCAATCGTGTAAATCTCGCCGCCTCAATCGTGTGAATCTCGCCGCCTCAATCGTGTGAATCTCGCCGCCTCAATCGTGTGAATCTCGCCGCCTCAATCGTGTGAATCTCGCCGCCTAAGCATTGACTTAACATGTAAATCACTCGTGCGAATCGCGTCCGGTGTGAACGCACCATTAGAAGCACAAACAGTTGTGGCTCCTGTGAGAAACTGCAGATTTCCTGATTATTAGAAGGAAAACACGCAAATATGTTCGGTTCCGACTGGCTGATTCACGACCAAATGACTCTTCTGAATCAGT
>CM042263.1:38672712-38737712 GCA_023566225.1 Romanogobio albipinnatus
AAATAAGTATTTGAACACCTGAGAAAATCAATGTTAATATTTGGTGCAGTAGCCTTTGTTTGCGATTCCAGAGGTCAAAGGTTTCCTGTAGTTGTTCAGCAGGTTTGCACTGCAGGAGGGATTTTGGCCCTCTCCTCCACACAGATCTTCTCTAGATCAGTCAGGTTTCTGGCCTGTCGCTGAGAAACACGGAGTTTGAGCTCCTCCAAAGATTCTCTATTGGGTTTAGGTCTGGAGACTGGCTAGGCCACGCCAGAACCTTGATATGCTTCTTACAGAGCCACTCCTTGGTTATCCTGGCTGTGTGCTTCGGGTCATTGTCATGTTGGAAGACCCAGCCTCGGCCCATCTTCAATGCTCTAACTGAGGGAAGGAGGTTGTTCCCCAAAATCTGGCAATACATGGCCCCGGTCATCCTCTCCTTAATACAGTGCAGTCGCCCTGTCCCATGTGCAGAAAAACACCCCAAAGCATGATGCTACTCCCCCCCCCCCATGCTTCACAGTAGGGATGCTGTTCTTGGGATGGTACTCATCATTCTTCTTCCTCCAAACACGTTTAGTGGAATTGAGCAAAAAGTTCTATTTTGGTCTCATCTGACCACATGACTTTCTCCCATGACTCCTCTGGATCATCCAAATGGTCATTGGCAAACTTAAGACGGGCCTTGACATGTGCTGGTTTAAGCAGGGGAACCTTCCGTGCCATGCATGATTTCAAACCATGACGTCTTGGTGTATTACCAACAGTAACCTTGGAAACGGTGGTCCAGCTCTTTTCAGGTCATTGACCAGCTCCTCCCGTGTAGTTCTGGGCTGATTTCTCACCTTTCTTAGGATCATTGAGACCCCACGAGGTGAGATCTTGCATGGAGCCCCAGTCCGAGGGAGATTGACAGTCATGTTTAGCTTCTTCCATTTTCTAATGATTGCTCCAACAGTGGAGCTTTTTTCTCCAAGCTGCTTGGCAATTTCCCCGGAGCCCTTTCCAGCCTTGTGGAGGTGTACAATTTTGTCTCTAGTGTCTTTGGACAGCTCTTTGGTCTTGGCCATGTTAGTAGTTGGACTGATTGTATGGGGTGGACAGGTGTCTTTATGCAGCTAACGACCTCAAACAGCTGCATCTAATTTAGGATAATAAATGGAGTGGAGGTGGACCTTTTAAAGGCAGACTAACAGGTCTTTGAGGGTCAGAATTCTAGCTGATAGACAGGTGTTCAAATACTTATTTGCAGCTGTATCATACAAAGTAAATCATTATATTGTGATTTCTGGATTGTTTTTTAGATTATGTCTCTCACAGTGGACATGCACCTACGATGACAATTTCAGACCCTCCATGATTTCCAAAAGGGAGAACTTGCAAAATAGCAGGTGTTCAAATACTTATTTTCCTCATAAAAATTATTGAGATATTGAGTCCGAGTGGACCATGTTCTCCACCTCCATTGTCAAAGCGGCCGACTATAGGGGGGTCACACTTCTCAGCCTCCCCGGGAAAGTCTATGCCAGGGTACTGGAGAGGAGAATACGGCCGATAGTAGAACCTCGGATTCAGGAGGAACAGTCTGGTTTTCGTCCGGGCCGTGGTACACTGGACCAGCTCTATACCCTCTACAGGGTGCTGGAGGGTTCATGGGAGTTAGTCCAACCAGTCCACATGTGTTTTGTGGATTTGGAGAAGGCATTCGACTGTGTCCCTCGCGGCGCCCTGTGGAGGGTGCTGGGGGAGTATGGGGTCCGGGGTCCTTTGCTGAGGGCTGTCCGGTCCCTGTATGACCGGAGCAGGAGTTTGGTCCGCATTGCCGGCAGTAAGTCAGACTTGTTCCCGGTGCATGTTGGACTCCGGCAGGGCTGCCCTTTGTCGCCGGTTCTGTTCATAATTTTTATGGACAGAATTTCTAGGCGCAGCCAAGGGCCGGAGGGTGTCAGGTTTGGGGACCACACGGTTTCGTCTCTGCTCTTTGCGGATGACGTTGTCGTGTTGGCCCCTTCTAACCGGGACCTTCAGCATGCACTGGGACGGTTTGCAGCCGAGTGTGAAGCGGCTGGGATGGGGATCAGCACCTCCAAATCTGAGGCCATGGTCCTCAGTGGGAAAAGGGTGGCTTGCCCACTTCAGGTTGGTGGAGAGTTCCTGCCTCAAGTGGAGGAGTTCAAGTATCTAGGGGTCTTGTTCACGAGTGAGGGGAGGATGGAACGGGAGATTGACAGACGGATCGGTGCAGCTTCTGCAGTAATGCGGTCGATGTACTGGTCTGTCGTGGTGAAGAAAGAGCTAAGCCGTAAGGCGAAGCTCTCGATTTACCGGTCAATCTACGTTCCTACTCTCACCTATGGTCATGAGCTCTGGGTCATGACCGAAAGGACAAGATCACGGATACAGGCGGCCGAAATGAGCTTTCTCCGCAGGGTGGCTGGGCATGTCCGTTAGGCCCCGGGGAAGGCCAAGGACACGCTGGAGGGACTATGTCTCCCGGCTGGCCTGGGAACGCCTCAGTGTCCCCACGGAAGAGCTAGAGGAAGTGTCTAGGGAGAGGAAAGTCTGGGCATCAGACTCTCACCACGCACACGCGAGAGTGTGTTCATAGTGTGTTCACACACACACTCTCACGTGTCACACACACACTCTCACGTGTCACACACACACTCTCACGTGTCACACACACACTCTCACGTGTCACACACACACTCTCACGTGTCACACACACACACACACACACTCACCAGGTCGATGAGGTCGCTGAGGTTCTTCTCGATCTGCTGCGGAGGCAAACGCCTCATCAGGTCCAGCGCACAGTCTAACTGCTGCTCGTTCTGAAACACACACACATAATTATTTTATTTGGAATGACAAATACTGATTAAAACAACACAGCCTCCAAATATTCACAAAGAGCTTATCATGTTTAACCTGACAATACAGACAATGCAAACAGTCACAACCACATAAATCAATGCTATGGATAAAGGTGACATCGTCTTCTCCAAACATGCAGACGCCTATGAGTGCTGACACAGAGCAATATCTGGCTATGTGCTTAGAGCTCTTCTGCTCAGTGCAGCATCTGCAAGCCTCTGACACATGATCTGAGCACATGTCCTGAGCGCCCCAAAATAAGGACGATTAGTTTGGTCCTGTAGCCACACACTGCCATAGCGCTTGTTAACGGCTGCTACTTTAACATTTTCTCAGGAAAACACGAGTCCATGTAAGCATCAAAACTAACCCTAACCCTAACCCCACACACACACACACACACACACTCCTCTCAGCGTCTTCTCACACAACACCAGAACACACACACACTTCAAGCGTTTGGGTCAGGGAGATCTTTTGAAAGAATCAACACTTCAAAGAATCCTGTAACACAATATGAACTGTGTTCAACACTGATAATAATCATAAATCCTCATATGAGAGTGGTCAGTGAAGGGTCATGTGACACTGAAGACTGAGGAATGATGATATGATCACGGGAATAAATGACAGGAATATATTCATATAGAGAACAGCTGATCTGCACTGGACTGTGTGTGTGTGTGTGTGTATAGCTGATCTACACTGGAGTGTGTGTGTGTGTGTGTGTGTGTGTGGCTGATCTATACTGGAGTGTGTGTGTGTGTGTGTGTGTGTGTGTGTGTGTGTGTGTGTACAGCTGATCTACAGTGGAGAAATTGACTGATTACTGGAGTTATGATCAGATTAATGAGACGCATTACAGTATTTTACAGACACTAAACCTCTAATGTACATAAAACAATTAAACCGTTAAGTTCATTATTAAATGCCATATCAGCAGCAAAAGCTATTTTCATGGCAGCCGCATAGAAATTAAAATAAACAATAAAACTTCAAACACATGAATTGTTTACAGTGACACTAAAACTGGCTGGAGTGGCGGGACAAGCGGACGGGCCCTCAGACCTCAGCTTCAGCCACACTCCTGCTCCTGACACACAGTTTACACTCGAGGGGTCAAAGGGCACGGAGGGATCCAAACCACCTGCTCCGGCCTCAATGCGGTTCGGTGAGAGAGTCTCCATCTACACGTGAAGCCGCTCGTCAGTCTGGAGGTTTAAGAGGTTCGGCTCCACACACATCCAGCCTCACACACTCCATCTGCCAAACACCGCCACACTAAAGCCCTCACACACCACAAACACGCCCTGGCCAGTGTTGGGACGATGGTTCGCCCAGTGGATCATTTCCCCTGATGCTGATGTTAACAATGATGCTCACTCTCTGTGTGTGAGAGAGTGAGTGCGTGTGTGAGAGAGAGTGAGTGCGTGTGTGAGAGAGAGAGAGTGCGTGTGAGAGAGAGAGTGAGTGCGTGTGTGAGAGAGAGTGAGTGCGTGTGTGAGAGAGTGCGTGCGTGCGTGCGCGTGTGAGTGTGAGAGAGAGAGAGAGCGTGTGTGAGAGAGTGAGTGCGTGTGTGAGAGAGTGTGTGTGTGAGAGAGAGTGAGTGTGTGTGTGAGAGAGTGAGTGCGTGTGTGAGAGAGTGAGTGCGCGTGTGAGAGAGTGAGTGCGTGTGAGAGAGAGTGAGTGCGTGTGAGAGAGAGTGAGTGCGTGTGTGAGAGAGTGAGTGCGCGTGAGAGAGAGAGAGAGAGTGCGCGTGTGAGAGAGTGAGTGCGCGTGTGAGAGAGTGAGTGCGTGTGAGAGAGAGTGAGTGCGTGTGAGAGAGAGTGAGTGCGTGTGAGAGAGAGTGAGTGCGTGTGTGAGAGAGTGAGTGCGCGTGAGAGAGAGAGAGAGAGTGCGTGTGTGAGAGAGAGTGAGTGCGTGTGTGAGAGAGAGTGAGTGCGTGTGAGGGAGAGAGTGAGTGCGTGTGAGGGAGAGAGTGAGTGCGTGTGAGGGAGAGAGTGAGTGCGCGTGTGAGAGAGTGAGTGCGCGTGTGAGAGAGTGAGTGCGCGTGTGAGAGAGAGTGAGTGCGTGTGTGAGAGAGAGTGAGTGCGTGTGTGAGAGAGAGTGAGTGCGCGTGAGGGAGAGAGTGAGTGCGCGTGTGAGAGAGAGTGAGTGCGCGTGTGAGAGAGTGAGTGCGTGTGTGAGAGAGAGTGAGTGCGTGTGTGAGAGAGAGTGAGTGCGTGTGTGAGAGAGAGTGAGTGCGTGTGTGAGAGAGAGTGAGTGCGTGTGAGAGAGTGAGTGCGCGTGTGAGAGAGTGAGTGCGCGTGTGAGAGAGAGTGAGTGCGTGTGTGAGAGAGAGTGAGTGCGTGTGTGAGAGAGAGTGAGTGCGTGTGTGAGAGAGAGTGAGTGCGTGTGTGAGAGAGAGTGAGTGCGTGTGTGTGTGAGAGAGAGTGCGTGTGTGTGTGTGAGAGAGAGTGAGTGCGTGTGTGAGAGAGAGTGAGTGCGTGTGTGAGAGAGAGTGAGTGCGTGTGAGGGAGAGAGTGAGTGCGCGTGTGAGGGAGTGAGTGCGCGTGTGAGAGAGTGAGTGCGCGTGTGAGAGAGTGAGTGCGCGTGTGAGAGAGTGAGTGCGCGTGTGAGAGAGTGAGTGCGTGTGGGAGAGAGAGTGAGTGCGTGTGTGAGAGAGAGTGAGTGCGTGTGTGAGAGAGTGAGTGCGTGTGTGAGAGAGAGTGAGTGCGTGTGTGAGAGAGTGTGAGTGCGTGTGTGAGAGAGTGAGTGCGTGTGTGAGAGAGAGTGTGAGTGTGTGAGAGAGTGAGTGCGTGTGAGAGAGTGAGTGCGTGTGAGAGAGAGAGTGCGTGTGTGAGTGAGTGTGTGTGAGTGAGTGTGTGTGAGATGAGTCGTGTTCACACCAATGACAGATTTGCTCTTGTCTTGAACTCATCCTGTGGAGTTTCCCAGAACTCAAGACTGGATTCTTCATGCGTGTCATTAGCGTGTGGATTTAAGGATGTGTAGAGTTTGAGCGGGAAACAGAAATCCGGATGGAGCGGATTATTCCAGATGTTCTGAAGAGACTCGATGGCTTTATATGAGGAAGGAAAGTCTGACGGGTTTGAGGACATTAGGAGAGGAGATGAGCACAGGATTCTCATTAATGGGGGAACTGGCCCTTTAAGAGACGGGCCGACTGCGGAGTTATTCACACACAATATGATCCGCATTTTACAGTTCATTCAGTTATGAACGGAAATCAGAGCCCTCATTAATGCCATGATATTGAACTTAACACTTTATGCTCCAATTTAAGACAAATACTGACCCTAAAATATTAAAGTGCCTAAAACACTTTCAATGAGTGACGACTGACCAGCGCAGACATGACTAAAGCCCAATCAAACACTCAAAGCCCATCTGACCGAACACAGACCATCTGACCCGCTCTAACACCTCAACAACCCCAGAACACACACCCCAAAATAACCTCAAAATAACCCCAAAATAACCTCAAAATAACCTCAAAATTTGCCGACTTAAAGGCGCAGTGTGTAAATACTCGACTCAGAGGCGTGTCTTGACTTGTGAGTGGGCGGAGCTTTTATTCGAGCGCTTACGCTCATGCGTGTGTGTGTGTGTGTTCGATCCTCTCACACACATGTGAGTGTGTTAAAGTGATGTTGTGATGTCTTTCTGTCCATCAATGATCCAAACACTGGCTAATAACACACACCAGATATTAAAGCGCCGCTAGTGTTGCCATGGTTACCGCACAATAACACCGGACGCGGGGATGATGTCACTGATGGGCGGCGCACACACACGGGCCGAGTTACACATTCTGGGACACATTTGGGATAAAGTCAACACACTGATCTAGAGGAGATTGGGTGTTTTAATCCTATAATCTTACATACTGTGCCTTTAATCAATATCTAATGATATTTGTATTTGGGTGTTATATTTATTAGGGTGTTCTCATAAGTAAATTAGTGTCTACAAATGTAGTAAATTAATTAAACTGATAACTATCATTCCAAAACACAAATTAAGTGTAAGAAAAATGATAGAACTTTATATTTACTGTAAAGCAACTAATCTTTTTATATACAAAATAAATCATTGGTTTCTCTGGATTTAAACATTCTGGGAAACATTTGTACACAAGTCAACACAATAATGTTCTAGTGGATATTTTAATCCTAAAATCTTACATATTGTGCCTTTAAGTCAAAAACTCACTAATTAAACTACAACAGTAAAGACTGAACTCGAAGACACAACACTAAATATTGTAATATATATATATATATATACAGGTCCTTCTCAATAAATTAGCATATTGTGATAAAGTTAATTATTTTCCATAATGTAATGATAAAAATTAAACTTTCATATATTTTAGATTCATTGCACACCAGCTGAAATATTTCAGGTCTTTTATTGTTTTAATACTGATGATTCTGGCATACAGCTCAGGAAAACACAAAATTCCTATCTCAATAAATTAGCATATTTTATCCGACCAATAAAAGAAAAGTGTTTTTAATACAAAAAAAGTCAACCTTCAAATAATTATGTTCAGTTATGCACTCAATCCTTGGTGGGGAATCCTTGTGCAGAAATGACTGCTTCAGTGCGGCGTGGCATGGAGGCGATCAGCCTGTGGCACTGCTGAGGTGTTCTGGAGGCCCAGGATGCTTCGATAGCGGCCTTAAGCTCATCCAGAGTGTTGGGTCTTGCGTCTCTCAACTTTCTCTTCACAATATCCCACAGATTCTCTATGGGGTTCAGGTCAGGAGAGGTGAGCACAGTAATACCATGGTCAGTAAACTATTTACCAGTGGTTTTGGCACTGTGAGCAGGTGCCAGGTCGTGCTGAACAATGAAATCATCTCCATAAAGCTTTTCAGCAGATGGAAGCATGAAGTGCTCCAAAATCTCCTGATAGCTAGCTGCATTGACCCTACCCTTGATAAAACACAGTGGACCAACACCAGCAGCTGACATGACCCCCAGACCATCACTGACTGTGGGTACTTGACACTGGACTTCAGGCATTTTGGCATTTCCTTCTCCCCAGTCTTCCTCCAGACTCTGACACCTTGATCTCCGAATGACATGCAAAATTTGCTTCATTCCGAAAAAAGTACTTTGGACCACTGAGCAACAGTCCACTGCTGCTTCTCTGTAGCCCAGGTCAGGCGCTTCTGCCGCTGTTTCTGGGTCAAAAGTGGCTTGACCTGGGGAATGCGGCACCTGTAGCCCATTTCCTTCAGACGCCGGTGCACGGTGGCTCTGGATGACCTCTTCTCGTCGTGCAGCGTTTCCTTCCCACTGAGGTGCCTTGATACAGCACTCTGGGAACAGCCTATTCGCTCAGAAATGTCTTTCTGTGTCTTCCCCTCTTGCTTGAGGGTGTCAATGATGGCCTTCTGGACATCAGTCAGGTCGGCAGTCTTACCCATGATGGCGGTTTTGAGTAATGAACCAGACTGGGAGTTTCTAAAAGCCTCAGGAATCTTTTGCAGGTGTAATTTTGATTCAGATGATTAGGTTAATAGCTCGTTTAGAGAACCTTTTCATGATATGCTAATTTATTGAGACTTTTTTTGTATTAAAAACACTTTTCTTTTATTGGTCGGATGAAATATGCTAATTTATTGAGATATGAAAACCCAAAATTCCTGAGCTGTATGCCAAAATCATCAGTATTAAAACAATAAAAGACCTGAAATATTTCAGTTGGTGTGCAATGAATCTAAAATATATGAAAGTTTAATTTTTATCATTACATTATGGAAAATAATGACCGTTATCACAATATGCTAATTTATTGAGAAGGACCTGTATATATATATATATATATATATATATATATATATATATATATATATATATATATATATATATATATATATAATATAAACTAATATAAAGCCTAAACTAAAGTCCCTCAGAATAACACTCGAGTCGAGGAACATTACACACACACACACACACACACACACACACACACACACACACACACACACACACTGAGCCCTCCGAGACACACACACCCGAACACACTGACCCTAACCCCCCACACCTGACACACACACTCAATCTCAATCACACAGACCATAATACTCTCTAAAGCACACACACGCACGCACACACACACACACACACGAGAGCGCCTCGCGTCACTGTTTGCTGTAGTTTCTGCGTGTTTAGAAGGATTCGGTGTGTGTGTGTGTGTGTGTGTGTGTGTGTGTGTGTGTGTGTGTGTGTGTGTGTGTGTGTGTGTGTGTGTGTGTGTGTGTGTGTGTGTGTGTGTGTGTGTGTGTGTGTGTGTGTGTGTGTGTGTGTGTGTGTGTGTGTGTGTCGGATTCTGGCTCTTCCTAAAACGGGCATCGGCGGCTCTCACCATGTCTGCGGCGCTCGGGCTCGGGTCTGCGGGGCTGAGGAGGGCGGCGGCGGCGGGTTCGGTTCGCTGTGCGGGTCGGTTTCGTCTGTCTGGACGCGGTTCGGCTTCGACTCTCTGACGGAACCCAGCCCTGTCAGCGCTTCACTTCCTCATCCGGGCTCCAGCGGGGGAGGGGCGCAATGCATATCCGGGTCATTTCGCTGTGATGCTGCATGGACCAATCACAGGCGCTTTAGTAAGGCATGGCCAAATATAGAAGAACAGGGGCGTGGCTGAACCGAGGAGGGCGCGGGCGCGGGCGGTAGGGGGCGTCAGAGAGCAGCGAGAAAACTTACAGACAGATAGATAGATAGATAGATAGATAGATAGATAGATAGATAGATAGATAGATAGATAGATAGATAGATAGATAGATAGATAGATAGATAGATAGATAGATAGATAGATAGATAGATAGATAGATAGATAGATAGATAGATAGATAGATAGATAGATAGATAGATAGATAGATAGATAGATAGATAGGATTAGATAAGATAGATTAGCACTCTTATGGAAATATGATCTTTTTTTTTTAATTATAATTTAAATCTGATTAATTTTCAAATTGTTTGTTATAAATCAACATCTCAGGGAAATGTTCTGGGGTTTCTAATCAAAATATGACTTTCTGTTCCAGAGCAGGGCATTGATTCATAAATGAGCACTGTAGAGACGGCAGGAGTTAAATCAGGATCAGGCATTCTGGAGACACAACAAGAGAACAGGGGAAGAATTACACATCAATATTCCTATGAAATATTAGATATTATTATGAAAATGTTGCCAATTTTTCCTCCCATTATTACACTTCTATTTTCATTACATGCACCAAGAACACATTAATATGCAAATTAGATGCATTGTATTGGATGGGAAAATCCAAGTATTGTCATTTTACCCTCATATTTAATAAAGTAAAATGATATATGAATGCATCTTTCATAACATAGTTCAGAATCATCTTTAAATAAAGTTTGTTTAAAAAAAACCTGAAACCTAAAAATTGATTGGATGAATTAAAAATAAATCCCATTGTTTTTGCCTTTACATGCAATTTCATGTCATTTAATATTTTTATCATCTGAGTCCTGCTGTCACTACAGAGGACACATCATAACATATGAATACAATATCATTGTTCAAAAATGTTTTTTTTTTCATTTGTTTCTTATGCTCTAAACAATGTAATGACATAAAAAAAATACTAAATTCAAAAAACTTAAATTAATGTTATGTATAATATAAATTATGTTATGTTTTTTAAGTGCAGGTATGATATATTCTTCAGATAGACTAACATCTGCATCCTGATATGAAACCAATAAAGAATAAATAAAATATAAATAAATAATAAAACCCCCTGTGTATGAAGAAATCAGCGCATCTGAGGTTTTTAAACCCATTTAAATACATCCCATAAGATAATTAAAGCATATTCATAATTTAAACAGGGCAAATGCGGTGATAACGGAATTAAAATACATGTTATTAATATTTCACTTATGTTTCATATTTTATAAGTGTAGTTTTGTCAGATGTGAGAACCCAGTCAGGGTGCCGCTTTACGTTCTCGCGAGATTCTCTACATTCTGCAGATAGTGCAGGACGCGGAACTCTCGCGAGATCTCAGCGGGAGCGCGGGCTCGCGTTAATTCCTCTAAACACGATCGCCTCAGATTTTATACACGACATAAACTACAGCAGAAGTTTCCTCGCTGGACCGAGACGCGTCTGTGACATTATATTGATATAATGGAGCTGCAAATGTCATGATCATGGCAAACAAACACGAATGTGGTCATTTATTCAGATCTCCATCTAAGCTGTTAACTGTCGGCGGTCTAGTGGCGCGATATCTTCGCGCTTTTTTCCACGTTTTTGTAATCAGCATAAATTAGGCATGATTTTATTTTAAATCTTATAATATTACTTGGTAAGTTTTACACTCACAAATGTTAATGGTCTGATAGGATTCCCAATATCACCCATTTCTAGGCTGACATGAAGATTATGACTCTCAAACCGCAAAGCAATAAGAATATGGACATTTACAAAGAATTAAACTCCTTTAACTTGAGTACACATGTATACCCTTTTTTTGTTTTTTTATGTTTCATATAATTTTCAAAGAATTATATGTCAAACATTTGTTCTTCTGAAATGTTTAATGTATATTTTTGGAAATAAAAAAACATTCTAAAGCTTAAAAACCCGTGTGAACTTTGCGTTACGGTGGGGCGGTATTTAAAACCGTTTAGCAACTCTATTTGATCTTGATGGCTTTGATTTTCTACCACTTTATTTTGTATATAAAAAGATTAGTTGCTTTACAGTAAATATAAAGTTCTATAATTTTTCTTACACTTAATTTGTGTTTTGGAATGATAGTTATCAGTTTAATTAATTTACTACATTTGTAGACACTAATTTACTTATGAGAACACCCTAATAAATATAACACCCAAATACAAATATCATTAGATATTGATTAAAGGCACAGTATGTAAGATCTCTAGATCAGTGTTATATATTGTGTTGACTTTATCCCAAATGTGTCCCAGAATGTGTAACTCAGGGATTTTCCCCAGGACACGGCCCGTGTGTGTGCGCCGCCCATCAGTGACATCATCCCCGCGTCCGGTGTTATTGTGCGGTAACCATGGCAACACTAGCGGCGCTTTAATATCTGGTGTGTGTTATTAGCCACTGTTTGGATCATTGATGGACAGAAACTCCTCGTTGTTCTCCAGCTCAACACAGTTAGTCTGATTGTGTAAATCTGCTGTTGTTGGTTTAGCGCACAGAGTGCCATGTGTTCCCGCCTCATATGATCTCGCTCACTGCAGAGTGAACAAGTGTCTCATAGTAGCGCCCAGCCCACATCACAACATCACTTTAACACACTCACATGTGTGTGAGAGGATCAAACACACACACACGCGCATGAGCGGAAGCGCTCGAATAAAAGCTCCGCCCACTCACGAGTCAAGACACGCCTCTGAGTCGAGTAATTACACACTGCGCCTTTAAATGAATTAATCACCAATATTAACCTATGCTTTTTGAACTAATATAAATAATCCAGGTGTTTATTTGTACTGATATGAAACTATGATATGTAATGCTTCCTGGCCATGCAATGACAAACATGAATATTTCCCAGTAAAAATGCGATTGAGTGATTAATCCAGACCCGCTGGTATCGGCCCGTTCGGGCACGTCTGCTGTAATTAAAACCCTTCATTCCACTTCTCTCTTCAGTAACTCTGTAAAGTTGATGTCTCATGACAAGGGGTTTATCTCGTTTCTGGCACTGGTGGCGTGTTATGAATGTGCGTGTCAGTCAAACTGCATTTCAAACAAACAAACTCCACAGCGCAGCTTCCCCTTCAGGCCACACACACTCGCGTGCGCTCTCGCAGTGAGCCGCTGCCCTCCAGGGGGCGCTAGAGGTTCCTCGGACGCCGCAACAATGCTAGGAATGCGGTGCGTTATGAATTGCGCTGATTTTGGAACACAAGCTTTGCGTTCCCGTAGTTTGTTTCCTTGCTGTGAGTGTGTGTTGGCGTGTCGGGGTCAGACCCACACGTGTTTTTAATGTGTTTGATTTAACTTCTCTGTCCTGGACGAGATTGAATCGTAAAACATCTCGAGCAAAAAGTGAAAAAAGATGGCTTATAATATGAGCTGGACGGACGGAGAAATGAAAGATTAGAGAGCAGTTTTACCCTCAGGGCCGCTGCTCGCATGTGTGTGTGTGTGTGTTTAGACTCGCGTTCTGCCAAACTGAAGTCTTGAAGCTCTTACGCTCAGGCTTCAGAGAGACGTCTGCGAAACAACAGCATTCCTGTTAAAATCATTGTTTTTCTGCATCGCTAGCTTGCGGCGTAGACACAGTCTGCTCTGCTGTTCCTGTACATCTGTGCAGTTTCCCATAATGCACTGCGCTTGATGTGACGCTTTATTCCCAGTGCGATGAATTTAATCAGAAATAACATCGTCTTGGCGCTTTATTTGGTCAACAAAATTAGATCTAAAACTAGCTGAAATCTAAACTCCGAATTTGGAGAAAATTGTGGAGAGAATTGTAAAAATGTAAACTCTCAATTCTTTGAGAAAAAAAAGTCAAAATTGCGAGATATAAACTCGCAACTACAAAAAAGTCCTGTGGTGGAAACACAAAACAGAACTGCGAAGTTTAAATCGCAATTACGAGTTTATAGCTTCCAATTATGAGAAAAAAATGCACAATTGTGAGAAGAAAGTTAAAATTGTGAAATATAAACTCGCAATTATTTTAAAAAAGTCAGGATTACGAGATATAAACTTGTAACTACAATAAAACATTTTTTATTTTGGTATCCTATGACGGAAACAAAAAACTGAATTGCAAAATGTAAACTTTCTGAAAAAAGTCAGAATTGTGAAATGTAAATCGCAAAAAACTCCAAATTGCGATATATAAACACAACTACAAGAACAAAAATCGCTATTACATTTTTTTATCCTGTGGCAGAAACAAAAAACTGAATTGTGAAATGTAAATCACAATTACGAGTTTATAGCTTCCAATTACAAGATAAAACCGCACAATTCTTTGAAATAAGACAAAATTGCGATAAACTTGCGATTACAAAAAATGTCGCAATTTTTTATCCTGTGGTGGAAAAAATAACAGAATTGCGAAATGTGAAATCACAATTACGAGTTTATACCTTCCAGTTACGAGATTACAATTGTGAGAGAAAAGGTAAAATTAACTCAAACTCGCAACTACAAGAAAAAAGTTCCAATGTTTTTTATCCTGTGGCGGAAACAAAAAACAAAATTGTGGGAAAAAAAGTAAAAATTGCGAGACTTCACTCGCAGCTACAAAAAAAGTCCTGTGGCAGAAACAAAAAACTGAACTGCAAAATGTAAACTTTCTGAAAAAAATGTGAAATGTAAATCGCAAAAAACTCCAAATTGCGAGATATAAACACAACTACAAGAACAAAAATCCCCATTACATTTTTTTATCCTGTGGCAGAAACAAAAAACAGAATTGTGAAATGAAAATCACAATTCCGAGTTTATAGCTTCCAATTACGAGATATAAACTTGTAACTACAATAAAAAAGTTTTTTTTATCAAGTTTTGGTTTCAAAAGTCAGAATTGTGAAATGTCCATCACAATTACGAGTTTATACCTTCCAATTACGAGATATAAAAACCTCACAATTGTGAGGGGAATTTTTTTTTTGCGAGATATAAACTACAAAAAATGTACCCTGTGGCGGAAACAAAAAACAGAATTGTAAAGGTAAACTCTCAATTCATTAAAAACAGAATTGTGAAGTGTCAATCACAATTTCGAGTTTATACCTTCAAAATTACGAGATAAAAAACCTCACAATTGTGAGAGAAAAGGTCAAAATAACTCAAACTCGCAACTATAAGAAAAAAGTTCCAATGTTTTTTATCCTGTGGCAGAAACAAAAAACTGCATTGTAAAATGTAAACTTTCTGAAAAAAGTCAGAATTGTGAAATGTAAATCGCAAAAAACTCAATTACGAGTTTATAGCTTTCAATTACAAGATTAAACCGCACAATTCTTTGAAACAAGACAAAATTGCGATAAACTCGCGATTACAAAAAATGTCACAATTTTTTATCCTGTGCTGGAAAAAATAACAGAATTGCAAAATGTGAAATCACAATTACGAGTTTATACCTTCCAGTTACGAGATTACAATTGTGAGAGAAAAGGTAAAATTGTGAAATATAAATTCGCAATTCTTTGAAAAAAGGTAAAAATTGTGAGATATAAACTCGTAACTACAAAAAAAAGTCTTGTGGCAGAAACAAAAAACAGAATTGCGAAATGTAAATCACAATTACGAGTTAATACCTTCCAATTACGAGATATAAACTTTACAACGAGAAAAAAAGTTACAATAAGCTTGCAACTACAATAAAAAAGAAATTTAAATAAATATAATATTATAATTAATAATAATAATAATATAATTATTATATTAATATATAATATAAATTGGCAATCCTTTGAAAAAAAGATATAGACAACTACAAGGAAAAAAAGATCGCAATGACCTTTTTTTATCCTGTGGCGGAAAAAACCCAGAAATGCGAGATGTAAAACTCAGAATTCTGAGGGAAGAGTCAGAGGTCAAGGTGTTTTTGTATATGTATTGTATGAGCCCCGCCTCCGTGTGTGTGCGCTGATGGCGCTGTGCCGAGGTCATGTGACCGTAGGGAAGCTGTAGATGAGTGCAGATGGCGGGAGGGGCGTCTGGATCCGGCTCTGTGGTATTTCCCTCACTAATGAAGTCGAGGGGATGTTGTTTGGTGTTTTGCGGTTTTGTTTGACATTTGTAAGTTGTGTAATCGGCGCAGCAGCGGGACGCCCGCGCTCAGCGGCTCTGAATCCAATTAGAGAGAGAGAGAGAGAGAGAGAGGAGAGCAGCTCTTCTCCATCAGGCCGTTCATTCACTGAACCCTTCACATAACTCATGGTACAGACTCCAGCAGAACACGGTGTTACCTGCCATCCGTTGTGATTTAGCTGTTTATGCGTTTATTATCCAGTAAATGCTTTCTTATGTGTCGTGATGTCACTGCTGCTGATGGACGTTCATGAGGCGTATGGCTGACATGTGCCGTTTACAGGGTTTGAGGTCAGAGGTCACTGTCAGACCCCACGTCATTAAAACATGCTACAATGAGAGAGAGTGTGTGTGTGTGTTAGCCCCCCGCTGCAGCAGAATGTGAGGAATGTTCTAGAGCGCTGTTGCAGTCGGAGCTCAGCTCTTATTACTAACAGGTGAGAGTCTCTCGGCGCAGCAGCAACACGAGCCTCACCTGCAGAGAGACGGACAGGTGAACGTGTCGCTGCGTGTCTGACAGATTCTGCTGAAGCGCGTCGATCGCTCACACACGTCATGACAGCGCAGGAATTCAGACCCTTCATGCATCACAGCCGCTCCACACACTCACACATCAACCTTCTGTCATCGTTCATTCACACTCATGACGTTTCAAGCTCAAGTTCCTGAACATAAAAGAAGAAAGTTAGCCGAATGTTCACGCTGCTCTTGTGCATATAGTGAAAGTACAGAGTCCAGCTGAACATTCTCTCAAAGTTGTGAACAAACGTTCTTCTAGTAACGTTATTAGAGCGTTCGTTTAAACGTATCTAGTTTTTAATAATGTTCTCACAACGTTAGCACTAAAACATTACAAGAGTAACACTCAGAGAACACTCAAGAGTAACACTCAAGAGTAACACTCAGAGAACACTCAAGAGTAACACTCAAGAGTAACACTCAGAGAACACTCAAGAGTAACACTCAAGAGTAACACTCAGAGAACACTCAAGAGTAACACTCAGAGAACACTCAAGAGTAACGCTCAGAGAACACTCAAGAGTAACACTCAGAGAACACTCAAGAGTAACACTCAGAGAACACTCAAGAGTAACGCTCAGAGAACACTCAAGAGTAACGCTCAGAGAACACTCAAGAGTAACGCTCAGAGAACACTCAAGAGTAACGCTCAGAGAACACTCAAGAGTAACGCTCAGAGAACACTCAAGAGTAACACTCAGAGAACACTCAAGAGTAACGCTCAGAGAACACTCAAGAGTAACGCTCAGAGAACACTCAAGAGTAACGCTCAGAGAACACTCAAGAGTAACACTCAGAGAACACTCAAGAGTAACGCTCAGAGAACACTCAAGAGTAACACTCAGAGAACACTCAAGAGTAACGCTCAGAGAACACTCAAGAGTAACGCTCAGAGAACACTCAAGAGTAACACTCAGAGAACACTCAAGAGTAACGCTCAGAGAACACTCAAGAGTAACGCTCAGAGAACACTCAAGAGTAACACTCAGAGAACACTCAAGAGTAACGCTCAGAGAACACTCAAGAGTAACACTCAGAGAACACTCAAGAGTAACGCTCAGAGAACACTCAAGAGTAACGCTCAGAGAACACTCAAGAGTAACACTCAGAGAACACTCAAGAGTAACGCTCAGAGAACACTCAAGAGTAACACTCAGAGAACACTCAAGAGTAACACTCAGAGAACACTCAAGAGTAACGCTCAGAGAACACTCAAGAGTAACACTCAGAGAACACTCAAGAGTAACACTCAGAGAACACTCAAGAGTAACGCTCAGAGAACACTCAAGAGTAACGCTCAGAGAACACTCAAGAGTAACGCTCAGAGAACACTCAAGAGTAACACTCAGAGAACACTCAAGAGTAACGCTCAGAGAACACTCAAGAGTAACACTCAGAGAACACTCAAGAGTAACGCTCAGAGAACACTCAAGAGTAACACTCAGAGAACACTCAAGAGTAACGCTCAGAGAACACTCAAGAGTAACGCTCAGAGAACACTCAAGAGTAACACTCAGAGAACACTCAAGAGTAACGCTCAGAGAACACTCAAGAGTAACGCTCAGAGAACACTCAAGAGTAACACTCAGAGAACACTCAAGAGTAACGCTCAGAGAACACTCAAGAGTAACACTCAGAGAACACTCAAGAGTAACACTCAGAGAACACTCAAGAGTAACGCTCAGAGAACACTCAAGAGTAACGCTCAGAGAACACTCAAGAGTAACGCTCAGAGAACACTCAAGAGTAACGCTCAGAGAACACTCAAGAGTAACGCTCAGAGAACACTCAAGAGTAACACTCAGAGAACACTCAAGAGTAACGCTCAGAGAACACTCAAGAGTAACGCTCAGAGAACACTCAAGAGTAACACTCAGAGAACACTCAAGAGTAACGCTCAGAGAACACTCAAGAGTAACGCTCAGAGAACACTCAAGAGTAACACTCAGAGAACACTCAAGAGTAACGCTCAGAGAACACTCAAGAGTAACGCTCAGAGAACACTCAAGAGTAACGCTCAGAGAACACTCAAGAGTAACGCTCAGAGAACACTCAAGAGTAACGCTCAGAGAACACTCAAGAGTAACACTCAAGAGTAACGCTCAGAGAACACTCAAGAGTGACGCTCAGAGAACACTCAAGAGTAACACTCAGAGAACACTCAAGAGTAACACTCAGAGAACACTCAAGAGTAACACTCAGAGAACACTCAAGAGTAACGCTCAGAGAACACTCAAGAGTAACACTCAGAGAACACTCAAGAGTGACGCTCAGAGAACACTCAAGAGTAACACTCAGAGAACACTCAAGAGTAACGCTCAGAGAACACTCAAGAGTGACGCTCAGAGAACACTCAAGAGTAACACTCAAGAGAACACTCAAGAGTAACGCTCAGAGAACACTCAAGAGTAACGCTCAGAGAACACTCAAGAGTAACACTCAGAGAACACTCAAGAGTAACGCTCAGAGAACACTCAAGAGTAACACTCAGAGAACACTCAAGAGTAACGCTCAGAGAACACTCAAGAGTAACGCTCAGAGAACACTCAAGAGTAACACTCAGAGAACACTCAAGAGTAACACTCAGAGAACACTCAAGAGTAACACTCAGAGAACACTCAAGAGTAACGCTCAGAGAACACTCAAGAGTAACACTCAGAGAACACTCAAGAGTAACGCTCAGAGAACACTCAAGAGTAACTCTCAGAGAACACTCAAGAGTAACACTCAGAGAACACTCAAGAGTAACACTCAGAGAACACTCAAGAGTAACGCTCAGAGAACACTCAAGAGTAACACTCAGAGTACACTCAAGAGTAACGCTCAGAGAACACTCAAGAGTAACGCTCAGAGAACACTCAAGAGTAACGCTCAGAGAACACTCAAGAGTGACGCTCAGAGAACACTCAAGAGTAACACTCAGAGAACACTCAAGAGTAACGCTCAGAGAACACTCAAGAGTAACACTCAGAGAACACTCAAGAGTAACACTCAGAGAACACTCAAGAGTAACGCTCAGAGAACACTCAAGAGTAACACTCAGAGAACACTCAAGAGTAACGCTCAGAGAACACTCAAGAGTAACGCTCAGAGAACACTCAAGAGTAACACTCAGAGAACACTCAAGAGTAACACTCAGAGAACACTCAAGAGTGACGCTCAGAGAACACTCAAGAGTAACACTCAGAGTACACTCAAGAGTAACGCTCAGAGAACACTCAAGAGTAACACTCAGAGAACACTCAAGAGTAACACTCAAGAGTAACGCTCAGAGAACACTCAAGAGTAACACTCAGAGAACACTCAAGAGTAACACTCAGAGAACACTCAAGAGTAACGCTCAGAGAACACTCAAGAGTAACACTCAGAGAACACTCAAGAGTAACACTCAGAGTACACTCAAGAGTAACGCTCAGAGAACACTCAAGAGTAACACTCAGAGAACACTCAAGAGTAACGCTCAGAGAACACTCAAGAGTAACACTCAGAGAACACTCAAGAGTAACACTCAGAGAACACTCAAGAGTAACGCTCAGAGAACACTCAAGAGTAACGCTCAGAGAACACTCAAGAGTAACACTCAGAGAACACTCAAGAGTGACGCTCAGAGAACACTCAAGAGTAACACTCAGAGTACACTCAAGAGTAACGCTCAGAGAACACTCAAGAGTAACACTCAGAGAACACTCAAGAGTAACGCTCAGAGAACACTCAAGAGTAACACTCAGAGAACACTCAAGAGTAACACTCAGAGAACACTCAAGAGTAACGCTCAGAGAACACTCAAGAGTAACACTCAGAGAACACTCAAGAGTAACACTCAGAGAACACTCAAGAGTAACACTCAAGAGAACATTCAAGAGTAACGCTCAGAGAACACTCAAGAGTAACGCTCAGAGAACACTCAAGAGTAACGCTCAGAGAACACTCAAGAGTAACGCTCAGAGAACACTCAAGAGTAACACTCAGAGAACACTCAAGAGTAACGCTCAGAGAACACTCAAGAGTAACGCTCAGAGAACACTCAAGAGTAACACTCAAGAGTAACACTCAGAGAACACTCAAGAGTAACACTCAGAGAACACTCAAGAGTAACGCTCAGAGAACACTCAAGAGTAACACTCAGAGAACACTCAAGAGTAACACTCAGAGAACACTCAAGAGTGACGCTCAGAGAACACTCAAGAGTAACACTCAAGAGAACACTCAAGAGTAACGCTCAGAGAACACTCAAGAGTAACGCTCAGAGAACACTCAAGAGTAACGCTCAGAGAACACTCAAGAGTAACGCTCAGAGAACACTCAAGAGTAACACTCAGAGAACACTCAAGAGTAACGCTCAGAGAACACTCAAGAGTGACGCTCAGAGAACACTCAAGAGTAACACTCAAGAGAACACTCAAGAGTAACGCTCAGAGAACACTCAAGAGTAACGCTCAGAGAACACTCAAGAGTAACACTCAGAGAACACTCAAGAGTAACGCTCAGAGAACACTCAAGAGTAACGCTCAGAGAACACTCAAGAGTAACACTCAGAGAACACTCAAGAGTAACACTCAGAGAACACTCAAGAGTAACACTCAGAGAACACTCAAGAGTAACGCTCAGAGAACACTCAAGAGTAACACTCAGAGAACACTCAAGAGTAACGCTCAGAGAACACTCAAGAGTAACTCTCAGAGAACACTCAAGAGTAACACTCAGAGAACACTCAAGAGTAACACTCAGAGAACACTCAAGAGTAACGCTCAGAGAACACTCAAGAGTAACACTCAGAGTACACTCAAGAGTAACGCTCAGAGAACACTCAAGAGTAACACTCAGAGAACACTCAAGAGTAACGCTCAGAGAACACTCAAGAGTGACGCTCAGAGAACACTCAAGAGTAACACTCAGAGAACACTCAAGAGTAACGCTCAGAGAACACTCAAGAGTAACACTCAGAGAACACTCAAGAGTAACACTCAGAGAACACTCAAGAGTAACGCTCAGAGAACACTCAAGAGTAACACTCAGAGAACACTCAAGAGTAACGCTCAGAGAACACTCAAGAGTAACGCTCAGAGAACACTCAAGAGTAACACTCAGAGAACACTCAAGAGTAACACTCAGAGAACACTCAAGAGTGACGCTCAGAGAACACTCAAGAGTAACACTCAGAGTACACTCAAGAGTAACGCTCAGAGAACACTCAAGAGTAACACTCAGAGAACACTCAAGAGTAACACTCAAGAGTAACGCTCAGAGAACACTCAAGAGTAACACTCAGAGAACACTCAAGAGTAACACTCAGAGAACACTCAAGAGTAACGCTCAGAGAACACTCAAGAGTAACACTCAGAGAACACTCAAGAGTAACACTCAGAGTACACTCAAGAGTAACGCTCAGAGAACACTCAAGAGTAACACTCAGAGAACACTCAAGAGTAACGCTCAGAGAACACTCAAGAGTAACACTCAGAGAACACTCAAGAGTAACACTCAGAGAACACTCAAGAGTAACGCTCAGAGAACACTCAAGAGTAACGCTCAGAGAACACTCAAGAGTAACACTCAGAGAACACTCAAGAGTGACGCTCAGAGAACACTCAAGAGTAACACTCAGAGTACACTCAAGAGTAACGCTCAGAGAACACTCAAGAGTAACACTCAGAGAACACTCAAGAGTAACGCTCAGAGAACACTCAAGAGTAACACTCAGAGAACACTCAAGAGTAACACTCAGAGAACACTCAAGAGTAACGCTCAGAGAACACTCAAGAGTAACACTCAGAGAACACTCAAGAGTAACACTCAGAGAACACTCAAGAGTAACACTCAAGAGAACATTCAAGAGTAACGCTCAGAGAACACTCAAGAGTAACGCTCAGAGAACACTCAAGAGTAACGCTCAGAGAACACTCAAGAGTAACGCTCAGAGAACACTCAAGAGTAACACTCAGAGAACACTCAAGAGTAACGCTCAGAGAACACTCAAGAGTAACGCTCAGAGAACACTCAAGAGTAACACTCAAGAGTAACACTCAGAGAACACTCAAGAGTAACACTCAGAGAACACTCAAGAGTAACGCTCAGAGAACACTCAAGAGTAACACTCAGAGAACACTCAAGAGTAACGCTCAGAGAACACTCAAGAGTGACGCTCAGAGAACACTCAAGAGTAACACTCAAGAGAACACTCAAGAGTAACGCTCAGAGAACACTCAAGAGTAACGCTCAGAGAACACTCAAGAGTAACGCTCAGAGAACACTCAAGAGTAACGCTCAGAGAACACTCAAGAGTAACGCTCAGAGAACACTCAAGAGTAACACTCAGAGAACACTCAAGAGTAACGCTCAGAGAACACTCAAGAGTGACGCTCAGAGAACACTCAAGAGTAACACTCAAGAGAACACTCAAGAGTAACGCTCAGAGAACACTCAAGAGTAACGCTCAGAGAACACTCAAGAGTAACACTCAGAGAACACTCAAGAGTAACGCTCAGAGAACACTCAAGAGTAACACTCAGAGAACACTCAAGAGTAACACTCAGAGAACACTCAAGAGTAACGCTCAGAGAACACTCAAGAGTAACACTCAGAGTACACTCAAGAGTAACGCTCAGAGAACACTCAAGAGTAACACTCAGAGAACACTCAAGAGTAACGCTCAGAGAACACTCAAGAGTGACGCTCAGAGAACACTCAAGAGTAACACTCAGAGAACACTCAAGAGTAACGCTCAGAGAACACTCAAGAGTAACACTCAGAGAACACTCAAGAGTAACACTCAGAGAACACTCAAGAGTAACGCTCAGAGAACACTCAAGAGTAACACTCAGAGAACACTCAAGAGTAACGCTCAGAGAACACTCAAGAGTAACGCTCAGAGAACACTCAAGAGTAACACTCAGAGAACACTCAAGAGTAACACTCAGAGAACACTCAAGAGTGACGCTCAGAGAACACTCAAGAGTAACACTCAGAGTACACTCAAGAGTAACGCTCAGAGAACACTCAAGAGTAACACTCAGAGAACACTCAAGAGTAACACTCAAGAGTAACGCTCAGAGAACACTCAAGAGTAACACTCAGAGAACACTCAAGAGTAACACTCAGAGAACACTCAAGAGTAACGCTCAGAGAACACTCAAGAGTAACACTCAGAGAACACTCAAGAGTAACACTCAGAGTACACTCAAGAGTAACGCTCAGAGAACACTCAAGAGTAACACTCAGAGAACACTCAAGAGTAACGCTCAGAGAACACTCAAGAGTAACACTCAGAGAACACTCAAGAGTAACACTCAGAGAACACTCAAGAGTAACGCTCAGAGAACACTCAAGAGTAACGCTCAGAGAACACTCAAGAGTAACACTCAGAGAACACTCAAGAGTGATGCTCAGAGAACACTCAAGAGTAACACTCAGAGTACACTCAAGAGTAACGCTCAGAGAACACTCAAGAGTAACACTCAGAGAACACTCAAGAGTAACGCTCAGAGAACACTCAAGAGTAACACTCAAGAGTAACACTCAGAGAACACTCAAGAGTAACACTCAGAGAACACTCAAGAGTAACGCTCAGAGAACACTCAAGAGTAACACTCAGAGAACACTCAAGAGTAACACTCAGAGAACACTCAAGAGTGACGCTCAGAGAACACTCAAGAGTAACACTCAAGAGAACACTCAAGAGTAACGCTCAGAGAACACTCAAGAGTAATGCTCAGAGAACACTCAAGAGTAACGCTCAGAGAACACTCAAGAGTAACGCTCAGAGAACACTCAAGAGTAACACTCAGAGAACACTCAAGAGTAACGCTCAGAGAACACTCAAGAGTAACGCTCAGAGAACACTCAAGAGTAACACTCAAGAGTAACACTCAGAGAACACTCAAGAGTAACACTCAGAGAACACTCAAGAGTAACGCTCAGAGAACACTCAAGAGTAACACTCAGAGAACACTCAAGAGTAACACTCAGAGAACACTCAAGAGTGACGCTCAGAGAACACTCAAGAGTAACACTCAAGAGAACACTCAAGAGTAACGCTCAGAGAACACTCAAGAGTAACGCTCAGAGAACACTCAAGAGTAACGCTCAGAGAACACTCAAGAGTAACGCTCAGAGAACACTCAAGAGTAACACTCAGAGAACACTCAAGAGTAACGCTCAGAGAACACTCAAGAGTGACGCTCAGAGAACACTCAAGAGTAACACTCAAGAGAACACTCAAGAGTAACGCTCAGAGAACACTCAAGAGTAACGCTCAGAGAACACTCAAGAGTAACGCTCAGAGAACACTCAAGAGTAACGCTCAGAGAACACTCAAGAGTAACGCTCAGAGAACACTCAAGAGTAACACTCAGAGAACACTCAAGAGTAACACTCTGAGAACACTCAAGAGTAACACTCAAGAGTAACACTCAGAGAACACTCAAGAGTAACACTCAGAGAACACTCAAGAGTACACTCAGAGAACACTCAAGAGTAACACTCAGAGAACACTCAAGAGTAACACTCAGAGAACACTCAAGAGTAACACTCAGAGAACACTCAAGAGTAACACTCAGAGAACACTCAAGAGTAACACTCAGAGAACACTCAAGAGTAACGCTCAGAGAACACTCAAGAGTAACACTCAGAGAACACTCAAGAGTAACACTCTGAGAACACTCAAGAGTAACACTCAAGAGTAACACTCAGAGAACACTCAAGAGTAACACTCAGAGAACACTCAAGAGTAACGCTCAGAGAACACTCAAGAGTAACACTCAGAGAACACTCAAGAGTAACACTCAGAGAACACTCAAGAGTAACACTCAGAGAACACTCAAGAGTAACACTCAGAGAACACTCAAGAGTAACGCTCAGAGAACACTCAAGAGTAACGCTCAGAGAACACTCAAGAGTAACACTCAGAGAACACTCAAGAGTAACGCTCAGAGAACACTCAAGAGTAACGCTCAGAGAACACTCAAGAGTAACACTCAGAGTACACTCAAGAGTAACGCTCAGAGAACACTCAAGAGTAACGCTCAGAGAACACTCAAGAGTAACACTCAGAGTACACTCAAGAGTAACGCTCAGAGAACACTCAAGAGTAACGCTCAGAGAACACTCAAGAGTAACGCTCAGAGAACACTCAAGAGTAACACTCAGAGTACACTCAAGAGTAACGCTCAGAGAACACTCAAGAGTAACACTCAGAGTACACTCAAGAGTAACGCTCAGAGAACACTCAAGAGTAACACTCAGAGTACACTCAAGAGTAACGCTCAGAGAACACTCAAGAGTACACTCAGAGAACACTCAAGAGTAACACTCAGAGAACACTCAAGAGTAACGCTCAGAGAACACTCAAGAGTAACACTCAGAGAACACTCAAGAGTAACACTCAGAGAACACTCAAGAGTAACACTCAGAGAACACTCAAGAGTAACACTCAGAGAACACTCAAGAGTAACACTCAGAGAACACTCAAGAGTAACACTCAGAGAACACTCAAGAGTAACACTCAGAGAACACTCAAGAGTAACACTCAGAGAACACTCAAGAGTGACGCTCAGAGAACACTCAAGAGTAACGCTCCAGCTGAAACTGCTAATGTGAATGTTTTTTCTGGTCTAGTTTTAGTTGGTGAACATTCAAACGTCTGGTTTTGTGTTCCCCTGAGGAAGTAAAGCCGTACGGGTTTGAGACGGCGTGTTTTAGGTCATGATTCCACTCTTGATAAAGTGATGGCATCAGATGCTGGTCTGCGTCTCAAATCCCTTTCAAACCCGGAGACACGGATCACACGCTGAGAGCTGGAGTTCCTGGATGCTGGTGAAGATTCGGATCGGATTGCAGGAGATTCTGACCTGCCAAATCCAGCAACATCATCATCTGCCCGCCTACACACACACACACACACCTCATGTCTGACCCGCCCCCAAACACACACACACACACGCTCACACTCGTGCTGGGCAGTGACTGCAGCGTACGGCTCCGCTGACTGTGTGTGTGAGAGCAGACGGACAGACATTGTGTTTCTTCTGACTGTGTGTGTGTGTGTGTGTGTGTGTGTTGGTGATGTAATTGTTTAACTTCAGCAGGTCATAACAGGGCGACTCGTCCGTTAATCACCATATGAGATCCGTCAGCGGGACATCAGACACAGAGACGCTCCAGAAACCGTAAGTTTGACTCGCTCATGTTGTTCATCAGCTTTGCTTGAAGTTCAAGTTTAGAAGTTGTTTTAGCTAAATGAGATATCTGCGTCTGTCTTTCTGCTTCTCTTTGAAATATCCGATCCGTTGGGAATGTTATTTATGAAAACGGGGCATTTGGTTTCTTGTGGACGTGCTGTTTTAACTGCGCCTGTTCGGTTTGGCATAAAACAGAGGAGGCATTTAAGATCATGCTTTATTAGAGTCAGGTGGTATCAGACGCTCTCTCTCTCTCTCTCTCTCTCTCTCTCTCTCTCTCTCTCTGGTGTTCTGGACCGAGTGAACTACATTGTTCTCGTGCCTCGTCCTGTGATTGTGCGCCAGTTTCTGGCTTGATTGCTCTCCATCGGTGCGAAACCGACCAGAGAGAGTCCAGAACATTCAGCAGAGGCAAAAACTACTGAAGCAGATAAGAGGAAACGTTCTGGCAATGCTCTCTCTAATGTTGTTCCAGTAACATGAATAGTTCTTAGAACATGTTTGTGTCCGCTGGGAATAGATCTGTCATGAAAAGCAGCAGATGATTGTGATGTTGTTTCAGGTATCGTGATGTGGCCGCGTGTTCTGCTGGCGTGTTTGCTGCTCGAGTTCTGCTGTGCGGCTCCACACGCTCACATCAACCGCCTCGCGCTCTTCCCCGACAAGAGCGCCTGGTGCGAAGCCAAAAACATCACGCAGATCGTCGGACACATGGGCTGCACGCCACGATCCATCCAAAACAGGTCTCACACACACACACACACACACTGTTGCCCAGTTTAGGGAATTCTTCAACATTTCCCTGTATTTGTTTGACCAAAACAAACATTAGGCTTATGAAATATTGCGATACTTGATCTGTGCAACAATTGCAGATTATGATCTGTTCGGTTTGAAACATCCTGTTGTGGGTTTGTGGAAGGCTCTGATGGGGTTGTGTTTCTCAGGGCCTGTCTGGGTCAGTGTTTCAGCTACAGCGTGCCCAACACCTTCCCACAATCCACCGAGTCTCTGGTCCACTGTGACTCCTGCATGCCGGCGCAGACGCAGTGGGAGGTGGTGAGTGTGTCTCCATTAAACACTGAGTGAACTGCAAACACTTTTATGAGCCTGACTGCTGCACAACAGAACATCAAGACTGCAATAGTGAAAACTGCAGAAATACTGCATTCAAATAGCCACGCCCGAGCTGCAACAGTGAAAACAACCAATTTCATATTTATAGTAATAGTGAACCAGCCAAAATTCATATTTGCTGCAATAGTGAACCAGACAAATGTCATATTTGCGGCAAAAGTTAAAACGTACAATTTCAAATTTGCGACAAAAGCAAAACATTTTAATTTTTTTTTTGCGGCAATAGTGAAAATGACAAATTAATATTTGTGTAAATAGTGAAAACAAATTCAAATTTGCGGCAATAGTGAAAACGACACATTTCATATTTGCGGCAATAGTGAAAACGACACATTTCATATTTGCGGCAATAGTGAAAACGACAAATTCATATTTGTGTAAATAGTGAAAACAAATTCAAATTTGCGGCAATAGTGAAAACGACACATTTCATATTTGTGGCAATAGTGAAAACAACACATTTCATATTTGCGGCAATAGTGAAAACGACACATTTCATATTTGTGGCAATAGTGAAAACAACACATTTCATATTTGCGGCAATAGTGAAAACGACACATTTCATATTTGCGGCAATAGTGAAAACGACAAATTCATATTTGCGGCAATAGTGAAAACGACACATTTCATATTTACTGCAATAGTGAAAATGACACATTTCATATTTGCGGCAATAGTGAAAACGATACATTTCATATTTGCGGCAATAGTGAAAAAGACACATTTCATATTTACTGCAATAGTGAAAACGACAAATTCATATTTGCTCCAATAGTGAAAACGACACATTTCATATTTACTGCAATAGTGAAAACGACACATTTCATATTTACAGCAATAGTGAAAACGACACATTTCATATTTGTGTAAATAGTGAAAACAAATTCAAATTTGCGGCAATAGTGAAAACAACAAATTCATATTTGTGTAAATAGTGAAAACAACAAATTCAAATTTGCGGCAATAGTGAAAACGACACATTTCATATTTGTGGCAATAGTGAAAACAACACATTTCATATTTGCGGCAATAGTGAAAACGACACATTTCATATTTGCGGCAATAGTGAAAACGACAAATTCATATTTGTGTAAATAGTGAAAACAAATTCAAATTTGCGGCAATAGTGAAAACGACACATTTCATATTTGTGGCAATAGTGAAAACAACACATTTCATATTTGTGGCAATAGTGAAAACAACACATTTCATATTTGCGGCAATAGTGAAAACGACACATTTCATATTTGCGGCAGTAGTGAAAATGACACATTTCATATTTGCGGCAATAGTGAAAACAACACATTTCATATTTGCGGCAATAGTGAAAACGACACATTTCATATTTGCGGCAATAGTGAAAACGACAAATTCATATTTGTGTAAATAGTGAAAACAAATTCAAATTTGCGGCAATAGTGAAAACGACACATTTCATATTTGTGGCAATAGTGAAAACAACACATTTCATATTTGTGGCAATAGTGAAAACAACACATTTCATATTTGCGGCAATAGTGAAAACGACACATTTCATATTTGCGGCAGTAGTGAAAATGACATTTCATATTTGCGGCAATAGTGAAAACGATACATTTCATATTTGCGGCAATAGTGAAAACGACACATTTCATATTTCTGGCAATAGTGAAACGACAAATTTCATATTCGTGGAAATAGTGAAAACGACACATTTCATATTTACTGCAATAGTGAAAACGACACATTTCATATTTACAGCAATAGTGAAAACGACACATTTCATATTTGTGTAAATAGTGAAAACAAATTCAAATTTGCGGCAATAGTGAAAACAACAAATTCATATTTGTGTAAATAGTGAAAACAACAAATTCAAATTTGCGGCAATAGTGAAAACGACACATTTCATATTTGTGGCAATAGTGAAAACAACACATTTCATATTTGCGGCAATAGTGAAAACGACACATTTCATATTTGTGGCAATAGTGAAAACAACACATTTCATATTTGCGGCAATAGTGAAAACGACACATTTCATATTTGCGGCAATAGTGAAAACGACAAATTCATATTTGCGGCAATAGTGAAAACGACACATTTCATATTTACTGCAATAGTGAAAATGACACATTTCATATTTGTGGCAATAGTGAAAACGATACATTTCATATTTGCGGCAATAGTGAAAACGACAAATTCATATTTACTGCAATAGTGAAAACGATACATTTCATATTTGTGGCAATAGTGAAAACAACACATTTCATATTTGCGGCAATAGTGAAAACGACACATTTCATATTTGCGGCAATAGTGAAAACGACAAATTCATATTTGTGTAAATAGTGAAAACAAATTCAAATTTGCGGCAATAGTGAAAACGACACATTTCATATTTGTGGCAATAGTGAAAACAACACATTTCATATTTGTGGCAATAGTGAAAACAACACATTTCATATTTGCGGCAATAGTGAAAACGACACATTTCATATTTGCGGCAGTAGTGAAAATGACACATTTCATATTTGCGGCAATAGTGAAAACGATACATTTCATATTTGCGGCAATAGTGAAAACGACACATTTCATATTTCTGGCAATAGTGAAACGACAAATTTCATATTCGTGGAAATAGTGAAAACGACACATTTCATATTTACTGCAATAGTGAAAACGACACATTTCATATTTACAGCAATAGTGAAAACGACACATTTCATATTTGTGTAAATAGTGAAAACAAATTCAAATTTGCGGCAATAGTGAAAACAACAAATTCATATTTGTGTAAATAGTGAAAACAACAAATTCAAATTTGCGGCAATAGTGAAAACGACACATTTCATATTTGTGGCAATAGTGAAAACAACACATTTCATATTTGCGGCAATAGTGAAAACGACACATTTCATATTTGTGGCAATAGTGAAAACAACACATTTCATATTTGCGGCAATAGTGAAAACGACACATTTCATATTTGCGGCAATAGTGAAAACGACAAATTCATATTTGCGGCAATAGTGAAAACGACACATTTCATATTTACTGCAATAGTGAAAATGACACATTTCATATTTGTGGCAATAGTGAAAACGATACATTTCATATTTGCGGCAATAGTGAAAACGACAAATTCATATTTACTGCAATAGTGAAAACGATACATTTCATATTTGCGGCAATAGTGAAAACGATACATTTCATATTCGTGGAAATAGTGAAAATGACACATTTCATATTTGTGGCAATAGTGAAAACGATACATTTCATATTTACGGCAATAGTGAAACGACAAATTTCATATTCGTGGAAATAGTGAAAACGACACATTTCATATTTGCGTCAATAGTGAAAACGACAAATTCATATTTACTGCAATAGTGAAAACGATACATTTCATATTTGCGGCAATAGTGAAAACGATACATTTCATATTCGTGGAAATAGTGAAAACGACACATTTCATATTTTCGGCCATAGTGAAAACAACAAATTTCATATTTACGGCAATAGTGAAAACGACACATTTCATATTTGCGGCAATAGTGAAAACGACAAATTCATATTTGCGGCAATAGTGAAAACGACACATTTCATATTTGCGTCAATAGTGAAAACGACACATTTCATATTTACTGCAATAGTGAAAACGACACATTTCCTATTTATGGCAATAGTGAAAACGACACATTTCATATTTGCGGCAATAGTGAAAACAACACATTTCATATTTGCGGCAATAGTGAAAAAGACACATTTCATATTTGCGGCAATAGTGAAAACGACACATTTCATATTTGCAGCAATAGTGAAAACGACAAATTCATATTTGCTCCAATAGTGAAAACGACACATTTCATAATTACTGCAATAGTGAAAACGACACATTTCCTATTTATGGCAATAGTGAAAACGACACATTTCATATTTGCGGCAATAGTGAAAACAACACATTTCATATTTGCGGCAATAGTGAAAACGACACATTTCATATTTGCGGCAATAGTGAAAACGACACATTTCATATTTGTAGCAATAGTGAAAACGACAAATTCATATTTGCGGCAATAGTGAAAACGACACATTTCCATTTCATATTTACTGCAATAGTGAAAACAACACATTTCATATTTGCGGCAATAGTGAAAACTACACATTTCATATTTGCGGCAATAGTGAAAACGACACATTTCATATTTATGGCAATAGTGAAAACAACAAATTTCATATTTACGGCAATAGTGAAAACGACACATTTCATATTTACGGCAATAGTGAAAACGACACATTTCATATTTATGGCAATAGTGAAAACAACAAATTTCATATTTACGGCAATAGTGAAAATGACACATTTCATATTTACGGCAATAGTGAAAACGACACATTTCATATTTACGGCAATAGTGAAAATGACACATTTCATATTTACGGCAATAGTGAAAACGACACATTTCATATTTATGGCAATAGTGAAAACAACAAATTTCATATTTACGGCAATAGTGAAAATGACACATTTCATATTTACGGCAATAGTGAAAACGACACATTTCATATTTACGGCAATAGTGAAAACGACACATTTCATATTTACAGCAATAGTGAAAACGACACATTTCATATTTACAGCAATAGTGAAAACGACACATTTCATATTTACGGCAATAGAGAAAATGTCTCAGTTAGGTATGGTAACCCTCGTTCCCTGAAGGAGGGAACGGAGACGTGGGATCACTTCAGAGAGCCCCTATCAGCTTCAAGATTTAGAGAACAGGCCAATGGGCCATTGGCGTGCAAGATTTGTATCTTGCGCTCCGCCCCGCGCCACGGGTATAAACAGGAAGCGAGAGCAACGCACTGACGTTTTTCACTGAGGAGCCGAACTAGTGCCTCGGCCATGCAGTGATGGTAAGGAACTGTGGCGACGGGACGTATGTCTCCGTTCCTCCTTCAGGAAACAAGGGTTACCATACGTAACCGAGACGTTCCCTTTCAGTCGGTCACTTCGACGTACGACGGTTATACCGACGAATTGGGATCCCTTTGGAAAACGCCACAGTTACTACCACTTCCAGTGCCCAGCGAGAGCCCCTCAGACCCTGATGCGGATGGGGAAATTCACGCAGGGAGAGTCACACTGCTGTTCCGCAAGACCCACTCAGCAGACTTATTGGATAACGCTGGGAAAGCGTGCCCAGAGGGACGCTGCGGAAACCACATCATGCCCGGAGGGAGTTACCATGTGGAGAATACACGTATGGACTGGCCTTGGGCAGTGCAACGTACGGAAGTCCCAGGGGTGGCCCCGGCCTGTTGCAGGCGGGGGAACGACACCGTACACATCCGACTGCCGGGGGTTGTGGAGGACTCAACAGGGTTCGCCATTTCCTGGAGAACTCGACTGGAGAAAATATGTGCACGTATCTGTTCCACGGGGAAGGGAGTGGCGCAGCAAGCCGACACTTGGAACGGGCACTTCAGTGTTGCTGACTATGGGAAGCGAGCACACGAGAAGCCACATGGAGGCTATAAAACCCAGCGAACGTGTTAGGTGTCGCCCAGCCCGCAGCTCTACAAATGTCTGTCAGCGAGGCGCCACGAGCCAGCGCCCAGGAAGAAGCTACACCCCTGGTGGAGTGAGCTCTAACCCCGAGCGGGCAGGGCATGTCTTGGGATTCATACGCCAAGACGATGGCATCCACTATCCAGTGGGCCATCCTCTGCTTGGAGACAGCCTTTCCCTTCTGCTGGCCTCCATAACAGACGAAGAGCTGCTCTGAGGTCCTAAAGCTTTGCGTTCTGTCAACATAGACATGCAGGGCGCGAACTGGACAGAGAAAAGCCAGGGATGGGTCTGCCTCCTCCGAGGGCAGCGCTTGCAGGCTCACCACCTGGTCCCGAAAGGGAGTAGGGAACCTTGGGCACATATCCAGGCCGGGGTCTCCCGGGGTACCTGAGAGTTACCTGACCCGAATTCCAGGCACGATTCGTCGACCGAAAATGCCTGCAGGTCCCCTACCCTCTTAACTGAGGCCAATGCAACCAGGAGTATTGTCTTTAGAGACAAGATTTTCTGCTCAGCTGACTGCAAAGGCTCGAAGGGCGCCCTCTGCAATGCGGTTAGCACCAGAGTTAAGTCCCAAGAGGGTATAGAGGGAGGACGAGGTGGATTTAGTCTCCTCGCCCCCATCAGGAACCTGACGATCAGATCGTGCTTGCCTAAGGACTCACTATTTACCAGGTTGTGATTTGCGGCAATGGCGGCAACGTACACCTTGAGGGTGGAGGGAGACAGCCTTCGCTCCAACCCGTCTTGAAGAAAAGAGAGCACAGATCTGACCGAACACTTTCGGGGGTCTTCTCGGTGAGAAGAGCACCAATCGACGAACAGGTTCCACTTCAACGCATATAGCCATCTCGTAGAGGTGTCTCTGGCGGAAGTGATGGTGTCAACTACCGCTTGCGGTAGGTCACCTAGAACCTCCGCGTCCCGTCCAGGGACCAGACATGGAGTTTCCAGAGGTCCGGACGCGGGTGTCATAGGGTGCCCCGTCTCTGAGTTAGGAGGTCCTTCCTCAGAGGAATGGGCCTGGGAGGTGCTGTCGTGAGGAGCACTAGCTCCGGGAACCAAGTCCTGTTGGGCCAATACGGAGCTACCAAGAGGAGCTGCTCCTCGTCCTCCCTGACCTTGCATATTGTCTGTGCAAGAAGGCTCACTGGGGGAAACGCATATTTGCGTAGGCTCCGGGGTCAGCTGTGTGCCAGGGCATCCGTGCCAAGGGTTCCCTCGGTCAGGGAATAAAACAACTGGCAGTGGGTCGTGGCCCCAAAACGACTCCAGATCAGCTGGACCACCTGGGGGTGGAGTCTCCACTCTCCGGGGAGCACCGGTAACCGTGACAGCTCGTCAGCCGCACGATTGAGCGGGCCCGAAATGTGAATGGCACGAAGGGACCTCAGATGCTTCTGACTCCACAGGAGGAGATGGCGGGCGAGTTGGGACATGCGGTGGGAGCGTAGACCACCCTGTTTGTTGATGTACGCAACGGCCGCAGTACTGTCCGTCCGGACCAGAACGTGCTTGTCTTTGAGCAGCGTTTTGAAGCGGCTGAGAGCAAGACGAACTGCCAGCAACTCCAGGCAATTGATATGCCATTGCAGTTGGGGCCCCGTCCACAGACCCGAAACTGCAAGCCTGTTGTACATGGCACCCCAGCCGGTGGATGAGGCATCCGTGGAGACAACAGAATGCCTGGACACTTGTTCTAGAGGCACTCCTGCCCATAGAAATGAAGGGTCCGACCACGGGCTGAAGGTTTGGCGGCATCTCGGCGTTACTTGGACACGGAGGGACCCGCTGTGCCACGCCCATCTCGGGACTCGGTCGTGTAGCCAGCGTTGAAGTGGTCTCATATGGAGCAGCCCTAGCAGCGTTACTGCGGCTGCTGCTGCCATATGACCCTGGAGCCTCTGAAATTGTTTCAGTGGTACCGCTGTGCTGCGTTTGAACGAATTCAAGCAGTTCAACACTGACTGGACGCGCTCCTTGGTGAGGCGCGCTGTCATGGCGACCACGTCGATCTCCATCCCGAGAAAAGAGATCCTCTGTACGGGACAGAGTTTGCTCTTCTCCCAGTTGACCCGAAGACCCAACTGGCTGAGGTGCCGAAGCACCATGTCCCTGCGTTCGCACAACTGACCCCGCAACTGGGCAAGAATCAGCCAGTCGTCGAGGTAGTTGAGAAGGTGAACACCACGCTCTCTCATTGGAGCAATGGCCGCCTCCGCGACTTTCGTGAAGACATGGGGCGACAGGGACAGCCCGAAGGGCAGGACTTTGTACTGATACGTTCGTCCGTCGAATGCAAAGCGTAGAAACGGTCTGTGTCGAGGGAGAATCGAGACATGAAAGTACGCGTCCTTCAGGTCGATCGCTGCAAACCAATCTTGGGGACGGGCGCACCTGAAGATGCGTTTCTGCGTCAACATTCGGAATGGCATCCTGTGCAGGGAGCGGTTCAAGTATCGCAGATCCAAGATCGGTCGTAACCCGCCGCCTTTCTTGGGTACAATGAAGTACGGGCTGTAGAACCCAGACTTCATATCGGCTGGAGGGACCGGCTCTATCGTGTCCTTCGCCAGTAGGACAGCGATCTCCGCCTGAAGTACAGGGGCATTCTCACCTCGTCACAGACGTGAAGTGAACGCCCCTGAACTTGGGGGGATGCCGGGCAAACTGAATCACATAGCAGAGTCTGATGGTACGGATGAGCCAGCGAGACGGGCTGGGGAGCGCTAGCCAGGCCCCCAACGACTGTACAAGCGGGGTCATTGGCACCACAGACGTACCCGCAGCGGGGCAGCGTAGCGGAACGCAGGGACCCGTGGATGACATGGGAGTGGTCCGTGGAGGGGTCTGGGTGTGAGACACACAAACCTGCATCTGCTGAGGGGGCGGGCGAGTGTGAGGAGGCACATTGAGTGCGTCCCAACAGCCAGCGCCCCCCACTGGCGAAGGGAGAGGCGTCCGAGGGGAACGAGGCATGGTAGTGTTGCATACCACCAGACGCGCTCTCTTGGCACCCAGAGATGTTGCAAACTGCTCTTTTATTGGTAATTTGGGTACCACTGGCACTGGGGCCAGTGGCGGAACAGAAAAAAAGATTCTTCCCCGGCCCTCCTCCGGGGGAAGGAGTGGTGCTGCAGCCATCTCCTGAAGAGCAGTTTCCTCCATCTCTGGGTGGCCCATCTCAGGGTCTCTTACAACGGCGCTTGCCACCTGGCTTGGCAGCAGCCTGAGCGGGCTGGACGTCCTTCCCGCGGCCGGCTCCACGCCTCCGCCTCGGCGGACGTCCTCGGCGATGGGCAGACGGAGGTGCTGCAGCCGGCGGCAGGGTGGAGGCAGCAGCGGACCGCCGGGGCAGGATGTGTTTGATGGCCTCCGTCTGCTTCTGGGCGGCCAAGAACTGCTGGGCGAAGTTCTCGACCGTGTCGCCGAACAACCCGGCCGTTGAAACGGGGGAGTCCAGGAACCGGTTCTTGTTGGTCTCCCTCATGTTGGCCAGGTTGAGTCAGAGATGTCGTTCCTGGACCACTAAAGTGGACATCGTCTGACCAACGGAACGGGTGGTGACTTTCGTCGCCCGAGGGCGAGGTCCGTCGCCGTCCGGAGCTCCCAAAGGAGCTCTGGGTCAGGCCTACCCTCGTGCATGTCCATGAGTGCTTGGGCTTGGTGCACCTGAAGCAGCGCATGGCATTTAAGGCGGACGCGGCCTGTCCGCAGGACCTGTAGGCCTTCGCAGTCAGACTGGACGAAAACCTTCAGGCTTTGGATGGGAGACGAGGGTCACCGCGCCAGTTGGAGGCGGTCGCCGGACACAGTTGTATCGCGACGGCCCGCTCAACTGGTGGGATCCCCTTGTACCCCTTGGCCTGCCCGCCGTCAAGGGTAGTGAGGAGGGAGGAGCCACCAGGTCTGTTTCTGGCACTAAAGGGTGTCGTCCACGACCTGGTAAGCTCCTCATGCACTTCCGGGAAGAATGGCACCGGGGCGGGACGCTGAGAACCAGCGCGACCTCCCCCAGAAACCAATCATCCAACCTAGAAGGTTCGGGACGTGGTGGAGTGTTCCACGCAAGCCCGACCTTTTCGGCGGCCTGGGAAAGCATAGCCGTCAACTCAGGGTCCGATTCAACCGCAGCCACTCTCCCAGAGGGAGGCAGTACAGCTGAATCATCATCCTCCGAGGACTGGAACTCTCCAGTTCACGTCCAGGCACGTGAGACAGCGATTGTGACCGTCAGCGGGCGAGAGGGAACGACCGCATCCAGAAACGCACGGGTGGAATGACATCTTGAAAAAGACGCAGTGTCACAGCCGTGTTGCTCTTTATGTGAGGAAATGATGTTTAGGAAAGTGAAAACGACACATTTCATATTTACGGCAATAGTGAAAACGACACATTTCATATTTGCGGCAATAGTGAAAACGACACATTTCATATTTGCGGAAATAGTGAAAACGACACATTTCATATTTGCGGCAATAGTGAAAACGACACTTTTCATTTTTACGGCAAAAGTGAAAAAGACACATTTCATATTTACTGCAATAGTGAAAACGACACATTTCATATTTACGGCAATATTTCATATTTACGGCAATATTTCATATTTACGGCAATAGTGAAAACGACACATTTCATATTTACGGCAAAAGTGAAAACGACACATTTCATATTTACGTCAATATTTCATATTTACGGCAATATTTCATATTTACGGCAATAGTGAAAACGACACATTTCATATTTACGGCAATAGTGAAAACGACACTTTTCATTTTTACGGCAAAAGTGAAAAAGACACATTTCATATTTACTGCAATAGTGAAAACTACACATTTCATATTTACGGCAAAAGTGAAAACGACAAATTTCATATTTACGGCAATATTTCATATTTACGGCAATAGTGAAAACGACACATTTCATATTTACGGCAATAGTGAAAACGACACATTTCATATTTACTGCAATAGTGAAAACTACACATTTCATATTTACGGCAATAGTGAAAACGACACATTTCATATTTACTGCAATAGTGAAAACGACACATTTCATATTTACTGCAATAGTGAAAACTACACATTTCATATTTACGGCAATAGTGAAAACGACACATTTCATATTTACGGCAAAAGTGAAAACGACACATTTCATATTTACTGCAATAGTGAAAACGACACATTTCATATTTACTGCAATAGTGAAAACGACACATTTCATATTTACTGCAATAGTGAAAACGACACATTTCATATTTACTGCAATAGTGAAAACGACACTTTTCATATTTACGGCAAAAGTGAAAACGACACATTTCATATTTACGGCAATAGTGAAAACGACACATTTCATATTTACGGCAATAGTGAAAACAACACATTTCATATTTATGGCAAAAGTGAAAACGACACATTTCATATTTACGGCAATAGTGAAAAAGACACATTTCATATTTACTGCAATAGTGAAAACGACACATTTCATATTTACTGCAATAGTGAAAACAACACATTTCATATTTACGGCAAAAGTGAAAAAGACACATTTCATATTTACGGCAATAGTGAAAAAGACACATTTCATATTTACGGCAATAGTGAAAACGACACATTTCATATTTACTGCAATAGTGAAAACAACACATTTCATATTTACTGCAATAGTGAAAACGACACATTTCATATTTACGGCAATAGTGAAAACAACACATTTCATATTTACGGCAATAGTGAAAACGACACATTTCATATTTACAGCAATAGTGAAAACGACACATTTCATATTTACTGCAATAGTGAAAACGACACATTTCATATTTACTGCAATAGTGAAAACGACACATTTCATATTTACGGCAATAGTGAAAACGACACATTTCATATTTACGGCAATAGTGAAAACGACACATTTCATATTTACGGCAATAGTGAAAACGACAAATTTCATATTTACTGCAATAGTGAAAACGACACATTTCATATTTACAGCAATAGTGAAAACAACACATTTCATATTTACTGCAATAGTGAAAACGACACATTTCATATTTGTGGCAATAGTGAAAATGACACATTTCATATTTACTGCAATAGTGAAAACGACACATTTCATATTTACTGCAATAGTGAAAACGACACATTTATATTTACTGCAATAGTGAAAACGACACATTTCATATTTGTGGCAATAGTGAAAATGACACATTTCATATTTACTGCAATAGTGAAAACGACACATTTCATATTTACTGCAATAGTGAAAACGACACATTTATATTTACTGCAATAGTGAAAACAACACATTTCATATTTACGGCAATAGTGAAAACGACACATTTCATATTTACTGCAATAGTGAAAACGACACATTTCATATTTACTGCAATAGTGAAAACGACACATTTATATTTACTGCAATAGTGAAAACGACACATTTCATATTTACGGCAATAGTGAAAATGACACATTTCATATTTACTGCAATAGTGAAAACGACACATTTCATATTTACTGCAATAGTGAAAACGACACATTTATATTTACTGCAATAGTGAAAACGACACATTTCATATTTACAGCAATAGTGAAAACAACACATTTCATATTTACAGCAATAGTGAAAACGACACATTTCATATTTACAGCAATAGTGAAAACGACACATTTCATATTTACGGCAATAGTGAAAACGACAAATTTCATATTTACTGCAATAGTGAAAACGACACATTTCATATTTACAGCAATAGTGAAAACAACACATTTCATATTTACAGCAATAGTGAAAACGACACATTTCATATTTACGGCAATAGTGAAAACGACACATTTCATATTTACGGCAATAGTGAAAACGACAAATTTCATATTTACTGCAATAGTGAAAACGACACATTTCATATTTACAGCAATAGTGAAAACAACACATTTCATATTTACAGCAATAGTGAAAACGACACATTTCATATTTACGGCAATAGTGAAAACGACACATTTCATATTTACAGCAATAGTGAAAACGACACATTTCATATTTACGGCAATAGTGAAAACGACACATTTCATATTTACGGCAATAGTGAAAACGACAAATTTCATATTTACTGCAATAGTGAAAACGACACATTTCATATTTACAGCAATAGTGAAAACAACACATTTCATATTTACTGCAATAGTGAAAACGACACATTTCATATTTACTGCAATAGTGAAAACGACACATTTCATATTTGTGGCAATAGTGAAAATGACACTTTTCATATTTACTGCAATAGTGAAAACGACACATTTCATATTTACAGCAATAGTGAAAACGACACATTTATATTTACTGCAATAGTGAAAACGACACATTTCATATTTACTGCAATAGTGAAAACGACACATTTCATATTTGTGGCAATAGTGAAAATGACACATTTCATATTTACTGCAATAGTGAAAACGACACATTTCATATTTACTGCAATAGTGAAAACGACACATTTATATTTACTGCAATAGTGAAAACGACACATTTCATATTTACGGCAATAGTGAAAATGACACATTTCATATTTACTGCAATAGTGAAAACGACACATTTCATATTTACTGCAATAGTGAAAACGACACATTTATATTTACTGCAATAGTGAAAACGACACATTTCATATTTACGGCAATAGTGAAAACGACACATTTCATATTTACTGCAATAGTGAAAACGACACATTTCATATTTACGGCAATAGTGAAAACGACACATTTCATATTTACTGCAATAGTGAAAACGACACATTTCATATTTACGGCAATAGTGAAAACGACACATTTCATATTTACTGCAATAGTGAAAACGACACATTTCATATTTACTGCAATAGTGAAAACGACACATTTATATTTACTGCAATAGTGAAAACGACACATTTCATATTTACTGCAATAGTGAAAACGACACATTTATATTTACTGCAATAGTGAAAACGACACATTTCATATTTACGGCAATAGTGAAAACGACACATTTCATATTTACGGCAAAAGTGAAAACGACACATTTCATATTTACTGCAATAGTGAAAACGACACATTTTCATATTTACGGCAAAAGTGAAAACGACACATTTCATATTTACTGCAATAGTGAAAACGACACTTTTCATATTTACGGCAAAAGTAAAAAAGACACATTTCATATTTACTGCAATAGTGAAAACGACACATTTCATATTTACGGCAATAGTGAAAACGACACATTTCATATTTACGGCAAAAGTGAAAACGACACATTTCATATTTACGGCAATAGTGAAAACGACACATTTCATATTTGCTCCAATAGTGAAAATTGCATGATTACTGCATCCCTTATTGTCATATTTGTGCTGCATGGTCAAAACTGCAGAAGTGCAGCGTTTGTGCAGCGTTTGTGTGGTTGTGTGTGAGCTCTCTGGCATGACGGTGAGTTCTCAGAATCAATCATGCGGCTGTAGATCGGAGAACACGTCACTGGCTGGAGTGATGAATGTGTCCGGCCGCTCGCCGCGTGTCGTGTGGTGTGTGTGCTGTAACAACCCAGAGCAAACCACAACACCTATTTCACATCCAGCGCAGTGATTGATGGACTCGCGGCGAAGGCTGAGTGACTCTTTATGAGCCATGTTGAAAGACAACAAACACACTCATCTGTCTTGTGCAGAGAACACGGCGTGAGTGTGTGTTTGGCTTCAGCTCTGCCCTCTAGTGTTGGAGTTTATTTAGCTTTGCCTGGCAGAGGACAGGAATGTTTGACCAGCAGTGTGTGTGTGTGTGTGTGTGTGTGTGTGTGTGTGTGTGTGTGTGTGTGTGTGTGTGTGTGTGTGTGTGTGTGTGTGTGTGTGTGTGTGTGTGTGTGTGTGTGTGTGTGTGTGTGTGCGAGACGTCAGCATATGAAAATAATCACTTAGTTTGCCCTCGTTCTCACCCGTGGAGATCTGAGAATCGCTGTATTGACGTTAACTGAGCATTGTGACGCACAAAGAATGTTGAGGTTCGGCTGGACTTGAAAAGGTTCGGCTATATTTACGCACTAACATCATGTTCTGTTTGTGAGAGCTCTCCTAGCGTTAGCCGCGGACTCAAAGGGGCCGCTCTCTGCTACTTATTATGTTCTTTTATACAATCTGGCTTTAATAGAGAGCAGTTCATGTTCAGTAAATAAAACAGACTGGGGCTTGTGTTGACAAAGTCCTGCAGTAATGTGACAGGAACCTGATCTGACCCGCAGAACCGCCCCTCGCTTACTGTGGACCCACATCACACAGAGCGCTAGCCAGAGGTTTACAGGCTCCTGACTAGCCCAACTCAACGGCCTCGAGGCTAAAGAGACCATTCACCGCTAACCAACCAACCAAATGTCTTTCTTTTTCCATGAGAGCATTCTGTTAACGTTACTGGAACGTTTGTTCATAACTTTGAGAGAACCTTGACAGAACGCTCCCTGTTAGCCGGGTAGTCAGTCCGCGTTTAGCAGATTAGCATACTCCAGTTAACGACATGCGTGTTTTTACCAGCCATGTATTAACATAAAAGCCTCTTAACGGTGTGCAAGAGTGTTTGCTCTTCATTTGCATTACATTTATTCATTTAGCGGAGGCTTTTATCCAAATGAGGAGCAGTATTCGCAGGTGTGACCTCACCTCACTGAAATGAATGCTACAAATCTCTTTAACACGGAAAACACTATCGGCTATGTCGCACTACAGCAGGGGTCGCCAACTAGCGGACTCCGGTCCGAATCCGGACCACGAAGCCTTTTGACGAAATAAATATGCCACATGCCATAAAAAAAAATCACATTTATATCAGGCAGCTCAGTAGAACCGTTTGGGTCCTATGTCGCCACGGGTTGCGACGATAGTTAACGTTACTGTTGCTGCGTTCAGTGAAGAAGAGACTGATGCTGCGTTCAGTGAAGAAGAGACTGATGGTGCGTTCACACGGACGCGGATGACGCCGCTTAATTCACACGAATCGCGCCGCAGAATGTCTATTCCCGTCTTTCCATTGCCTTAAATCACTCGCGCGAAACGCTTGATTTGCGTCCGGTGTGACCGCACCATCAGAGCAGAAAGCGGCACGCAAAAACAACGGCATTTTCGAAAATTAGGAAAGTTGACGCTGAAAACCGAGTTTTCCGAGATGAATGGGTGGGGAATAAAATCGCACTTATTCTTCCTGCATCTGTGCGAGGCCTGTGTGTCTCATTCGCTCTGATTCTGATGCGGTTGTGGGGACATTAAATAAAATGTTTCTTGCAGTTTTTAATTTTTCCAACACTTTATTTTTGCCTGTTTGTGTTTCTGAATGATATTGCTAATGATATTTTACCAGTGCAATGTGAAGCACAGCAGAGAGTAGACATGTGCCGGTACACGGCAATACCATATATCACAATAATGAACATGCACGATATTGTTACCGTGGGCACTTCAAAATACCGTAAATAATTATTTATTACATATTATTTCGATTTCTTAGAATGCATTTTAAGAATACTTTACCCATCAACCGTTTAAAGAGGAACGCGCACTGATGTAAACAAACTCATCGTGCATGAGCTCATGGCGGAGTGAAGGAGGCGCTGCAGTGCACATTCTCTCTCTGACAGCAGAGGGCGCTGACACAGCAGCCGTTTCCCCGGTAACCCTCGTAAACAAAACCCTTTTCTGTATTTGCTATGGTGCTCATCACAACCAAATACTTTAATACTTAAAGACTTAAGGCTATATTTGAATCTGGACTACATGCCCTAGATATTGTTTGAATATGTTCTGATCTTTTGTTGTTGAGTCACACACTTTACAATAAGGCCCTATTATTCAACATTAGTTCATTCATTAACAAACTGACAATGAAAAATACTTCTAAAGCATTTATTAATCTTTGTTAAATGTAAATTTCACCATTTAATAACACATTATTAAAATCAAAAGTTGTAACTGTATTATTTAATGGACCTGCGCTAACATTAACTAACAGTTGCTTTTTTTTAACTATACGTTATCAAAGAATAATAACTTCTGTATAAATGTAGCTATTCGCTTTTGTTATTGTATTAACTAGTGAGACCTTATTGTAAAGTGTTACCTATTGTTCATTTAGCTATAATTCTTTAGCACTTTAATCTGTTTTAAATATGTTTACATTTTTGTGTATTTCTTTATTGTATTTAAATGTTCAGTTCTTTTGTTATAAGAAAGTTATTAAACCTGTTATAGTATCACAACACTTTTTTTGCAACGAATTTCAATACCGTGACAATACCGTATACCGTGACAATACCGTATACCGTGATAATACTGAATAACGTGATAATACCGTATACCGTGATAATACTGAATACCGTGATAATACTGAATACCGTGATAATACCGTATACCGTGATAATACTGAATACCGTGATAATACCGTATACAGTGATAATACCGAATACCGTGATAATACCGTATACAGTGATAATACTGAATACCGTGATAATACTGAATACCGTGATAATACCGTATACAGTGATAATACTGAATACCGTGATAATATCGTATACAGTGATAATACCGAATACTACCGAATACCGTGATAATACCGAATACAGTGATAATACTGAATACCGTGATAATATCGTATACAGTGATAATACCGAATACTACCGAATACCGTGATAATACCGAATACCGTGATAAAAGCTTCAGCAATTAATCGCAACATGAAAACTTGAGACCGGCACATGCCTAGCAGAGAGCAGTGTTCAATATTAGACACATTTAGTGAAGACTATACATGTGAATGAACATAAACTGTGTTATGAGATTTCTGATTTCCGTTTTGCGTTCATTGACTGTTATTATTGATCTCAGTTCAGCGGGAAAAAGCACTTTAGTTGCTAGTAATGTTGAAATGAAGTGCAGATTTAGAGATGAAGGCATCTTTAGTTCCTCATATTGTTGTCAGGCATGGTTACTGGTTGAATTGAGATATTTTGTACCAAAGCAACTTAAAGGACAGAACAACAACACAATGAGATCAATATTGTGAAGGATTATCTATGTTTGCTTTAACAATATGAACAGACATGTTTTGCCCATATGAGAACATATTATATTTTGTTCAATTAAGAACAAATGCCATCTACACTCATTTCTTTAGTCTGGCAATAAACATACATTATTGTTTTTAGGGATATAATTGTCCGGACCTCGGCCGGTGAGGAGGGTTCATTTACTGGACCTCAAGCACTTTTAGTTGAAGACCCCTGATCTAAATGTGTGTGTGTGTGTGTGTGTGTGTGTGTGTGTGTGTGTGTGTGTGTGTGTGTGTTGCAGGTGACTCTGGACTGCCCTGGCAGCGATGACGCCCCGCGCGTGGATAAGTTGGTGGAGCGCATCCTTCACTGCAGCTGCCAGTCGTGCAGTAAAGAGAGCGGCCAGGAGGGGGCGCTGCTGCAGCTGTACCCTTCAGAGGGGGCGCTGGACACGCCGGACGCCGCACACACACACGCGCACGCCGACCTGCATTCAGACACACACACGCCTGAGGCGGGGTGACCCGCGCTTCACCTGCTGAACGACCCGTCTCGCTCTGTCTAAAGCACTTTCCACATAGACATCATGACACTAGTCAGACTTTAGCACAATCACTGAAGCCTCAGTCAGCTCTGTGAACACACACACACACACACACACACACACTCGACTTTATATCACTGACGCATTTACACGTTCAGATCTATATACGTAATGTAGCCGACAGGAACACATGCTGTGTGTCACTTATGTTAAAGTGTTTAATCACAATAAAATGTGAAATCACCTCATGTCTGTTTATTCTTCAATCTACACCGATCAGGCTTAACATTATGACCGGTGAGTAACACTGATCTGTTAGTGGGTGGGGTATATTAGGCAGCAAGTGAACATGTCGTCCTCAGAGTTGATGTGTCAGAAGCAGGAGAAATGGGCAAGCGTGAGGATTTGAGCGAGTTTGACAAGGGCCAGATTGTGACGGCTAGACGACTGGGTCAGAGCATCTCCAGAACTGCAGCTCTTGTGGGGTGTTCCCGGTCTGCAGTGGTCAGTCTCTATCAAAAGTGAAGGACCAGTGGAGAACCGGCCACAGGGTCATGGGCGGCCGAGGCTCATTGATGCCCGTGGGGAGCGAAGGCTGGCCCGTGTGGATCAAACAGACGAGCTACTGGAGCTCAAACTGCTCCAGAAGTTAATGCTGGTTCTGATAGAAAGGGTCAGAACACACAGAGCATCTCAGTTTGAGGCGTTGACTCGGCCTCCAGATTCCCCAGATCTCAATCCAATCCAGCATCTGTGGGAGGAGCTGAACACACAAGCCCGATCCATGGAGGCCCCGCCTCACAACTTACAGGACTTAAAGGATCTGCTGCTAACATCTTGGTGCCAGATCCCACAGCTCACCTTCAGGGGTCTAGAGGAGGCCCTCAGAGACGGGTCACAATATTAGGTCATAATGTTATGCCTGATCTGTGTATACAGGGCTCCCTAAACCTAGTAGGGAACATTTTAGTCTGTAATCCTTTACATGTGACCCTGGACGGCGTCGCTCTGCTGTGATTTCAGATGAAAGGCCATGTGACCTGAAGTGTTTGCCATGGTAACCGTCAGGGACCGTCAGATTGGATCCAGAAGAGAAACGGGACGCTGACCCACATTTAGAAGGAAATTACAGGAAGAGCAAGAGTGTGTGTGCGGTGAAGCCGAGAAGCGCACGCGGAGTTTATCTGGAGCATTCTCTCATCCTCACACAAACATCATGAGGATGTCATGTGACCAGCAGGTGGCGCTGTGGGCGCGCGTGTGTTTCCTCCAACATCAGGGTTTTTTACTTTCACCCAATTCTGCCTTTTTCCATCCGCTCTGCATTTTTACAAAATAATTCAAATTAGGGGGAAAAAAACCCTGAGAAATGATTGAATTACCCATCATGCTTTGTGTGCGGCTTCTTTATCTGTCCATCCCTGATGAGCAGAGGATCTGTCCCTTTATCTCTGTAGAACAGGACTCATCAGTTCCATTATCAGCCCATCTCTGATTCATCATTTCAGTCGGAGAGACACGATGATGCTCAGGCCTTCATACAGCCGCTAGAGATGAGGTTAGCCTTCATATAGCCGCTAGTCTGCTGGCTAGAGATGAGGTTAGCCTTCATATAGCCGCTAGAGATGAGGTTAGCCTTCATATAGCCGCTAGAGATGAGGTTAGCCTTCATATAGCCGCTAGTCTGCTGGCTAGAGATGAGGTTAGCCTTCATATAGCCGCTAGAGATGAGGTTAGCCTTCATATAGCCGCTAGAGATGAGGTTAGCCTTCATATAGCCGCTAGTCTGCTGGCTAGAGATGAGGTTAGCCTTCATATAGCCGCTAGTCTGCTGGCTAGAGATGAGGTTAGCCTTCATATAGCCGCTAGTCTGCTGGCTAGGCTGGCCTACAACCCGGCTGAACGCAGTGCGTACAGATGTACAATGACCGTATATGTAATTTCAGGAGGTTTCCTATTATCTTAAAGGAACACGCCACTACTTTTGAAAATAGAGTTCAACAGTTGAGTTTGACCGTTTTCGAATCCATTCAGCCGATCTCCGGGTCTGGCGGTAGCACTTTTAGCATAGCTTAGCATAGATCATTGAATCTGATTAGACCGTTAGCCCCTTAACTGCCCCCCCCCCCTCCTTTTAAGAATACACATGAAAATGCCCTATCCAAACTTAAAGGGCTTGAATCCAAGAATGCTTGAATTTGGTCTTGTTTTAAAGATTATTGCTGAAGCAATTCAAAATATGAAAGTATGAAAAAGTTATGGAAGTTTAAATTTACTGTAAATAAAAAATACTGTACTAAATATTTTTTATTTTATATAAAATCTATATTTTACAAAAATGTTTTAATCTAAAATTACTATAAAATAAAAAGCCATATGTCTAACCAAGTTGTGTTCCAAATTTGAAGTTGATATCACAAAAATTGAAGTTCCCATGAGATTTTGTTTAGACGCTGTACCACACACAGCCACCGGGTGTCATTGAAATTACATTGATTGTTTTTTGATGCATTTTCCTGTAAATTTCTGACCCTTGAGACTCAGAACTTTCAGATGATATGTGTTTTGTCAAGATTAGAAAAGATTTTGATTATAAAGTAGTTAAAATACATGTTGTAATATGAAACATGAAACCGCCCACTAGGGGGAGGAGCCTGCTAGAAGAATTTAAAGTACCGTTTCCATGGAAACTCAACGTCCAATTTCAAAATGATTTTACACAGGATGAATTTTGAGTTCGTAAGCTTTCCAATGATACCTAATTTATGATAATTACTCAAATATATGATACGAAAAAAGGCGATCAAAAGAGGTTAACATCTCGCTCAAAAATGACCAAAGAGTTTCCATATTTCTCCTGTTTAAAACTCGACTCTTCTGTCGTTGATCGTGTGCTAAGACCGACGGGAAATGAGAAGTTGTGATGTTCTAGGCCGATATGGAGGAACTATACTCTCATTCCTGCGTAATAATCAAGAGCTGTGGGCCGTCCTAAGTTCCTTGATTATTACACAGGAATGAGAGTTAATTTTCGTCGGTCTTAGTACACAATGGAACTACAGAAGAGTCGAGTTTTAAATAGGAGAAATATTGAAACTTTTTGGTCAATTTTGAGCGAGATGCTAACGGTCTGATCAGATTCAATGATCTATGCTAAGCTATGCTAAAAGTGCTACCTACAAAAATAGTGGCGTGTTCCTTTAAATGATCAGAATGCATCTATGACAAAGAGTTCTTCAAATATGGCTTTTTATTTAAAAAAGTGTTCGTGTGGCTCAATTTACCCCAGGTTAAAAACGACTTTAATAATCAAATTTCCTTTTGTAAATAGTCGTATTTCTCTACTTAAAGCTAACTTAACGTCAACTGATGAAATGTCAATATCTTTAATTGTTTGCATTTCTGAAACAATATTTTGGAACACTCCTTCCCAAAAACAGACTAAACAAGAGTTTGTTGAGTAAAATTACATAAAAACTCAATAAATGTCACTGAAACTAATAAACAGTTTAGTCAAAGGGTTCTTGTCGAGGTAGTTTTTCTGCAGTGTCGAGTATGTTAGGCCATTAGGGACACCGGTGGAGAGAGATTTATGATTATTATGAAGGGTTTGGTGTACTTGTACACGGTTCCTATCAAATAAACTCGAAAATATTGATAAACTAAACCCGTTTATTCTTTGACTTAACTTCAGTGCCTTATGGTGGGGTAAGTCAAAACACTGGCGTAATTTACCCCACAGCATTTGGCTCTCTTTACCCCATAGCGGCCATTTTGGACAAACCTAGCTAGCTCACCAATTCTGGGTAATATTTTGTGATTTGCATGGTTTTATACATTGCTAAATCACCAATATGGATCATAAATATCTTTAGACCGGGACTCGTGTGCTCTGATGCTACATCTGTTTACTCTGACGAGACAAAAACAGTTTCTATAGTAAACGAGTGCCTTCCTCTCCTCCCTTGTGCTTCTCATGTTCACAGTCTGGCAGAAATGATGGGTGGTTCCAAAATATAGGGTCACATGACAATAACAGTGCACAGTTCCCTAGATAAAGGGGGTGGGTCAACTTACCCACTGGCTCATCTTACCCCACTCTCCCTTATACATCGATCATTGGCATCTGTGAACATAAGAAACGTTCCCATAACCAAGGAAAACCTTTTTTAAAACATGGTCGGAGAGCAATCAGACGTAACCCACATGAAAAAATACTATATTATAGTAAAATTACTCTAGTCAATACTATAGTGTTTTTGAACCTTACTATAGTAAATATACTACAGTAAATTAACAAAGTGTAGTAAATACTACAATATACTACAATTTACTGTAGTATCTTTACTATAGTATGGTTAAAAAACACTATAGTATTTACTAGAGTAATTTTACTATAATATACTATAGTATTTTTTCATGTTTCATAACTTAATAGGAACATTAGCAAAACGTTATAAGAAGATTTTTGTCCAGAAACCATCATCATCATCATCCTTACACACTTTTACCACAGTAAACATGGTTTACTTAAATGTTCCACAGTCTACTACAGTAAAACTTGATATTAACATCATCTGTTATGAAAAATGTAAATTTAACAAATGGATATTTTTTGTTTTGAAAGCTTCTGATAGAGTTTGATGAGATAATATATGTTCTTATTTTACTCGTAACAACAGCAGCTATATGGTATTTTGGAGGAAACTAAATAAAGATGAACCTTTGAGGTGTTTAGTGATCCATCCGTGTCCTCAGATATCTCTCTCTCTCTCTCTCTCTCTCTCTCTCTCTCTCTCTCTCTCTCTCTCTCTCTCTCTCTCTCTCTCTCTCAGTGTGATGTTTGTATCCTCTGGATAACGGGATAAAATCACCGCGGCTCTCCAGCAGGTAAGACTCTGGAAACTTCTTCCTGTAATATCTCGAGTCGTTATTAGAGTTCTCCACTCAAACACTCGTCTTTCACTCCGCCGATCCGGTTCCAGAGGATGTGTCGGTGCTCAAACACACCGAGGCTGTGTAACTCAATACTTCAGAGCATCTCGGGCGCGTTCAGTTCAACCGATTCACTGAAAAGCCGTTAACTCGGAACGCGCCAAAATTCCGTTTAAATAAAGCGCGCGAATAAAAATAAACGGCCTCATTAGGTTCGAAACAGAGCCGGACTCTTACCAGTGTTTATTCCCCGAGTGTTTGAGACTGTAATGTAATGTTCATAGAGTCTACAGTAGTGAAATCAGAACACACGCCCTGAAGTAAAGGCTAATGTTTCTGGATGGTGTTTGTGTTGTGTGTCATTAATAAGAAACAGAACATTCAGTTAAATATCTTAATTCCCATGAACTCACTTCAGGCGCCGCTTTCTCTGTTATTAATGGATTTGATCAAATGTAATTGTGTGTCTAGTATCTGTGTGTACAGAAACATTGATCTGTTGCTGATCTTCACAGTCGTAGTTGTTATCGCAGTGCATTGTGTTCCTTTATGGCTTTGTTCAGACAGGCAGAATGATTTGTTTGTTCGTTTTTTTTACATTTCTGACTCAAATCTGTTTAGTTGTAGTCTGATGAATAAATAAATATAAATAAAGTTGACTAGTCTGCAAAAAATCCACAGTTTGGGCCGTTCACACCAAGAACAATGACTACATTAGGGTCCACACCAGCACAGGAACACACGTCTTTATTGCTGTAGCTAGCGCGGACTCCGCTGTTCTCTTAGAGTTAAAGCCGTTCACATCAAGAATGATAATAAGGATAACTGTATCAGCGCCCACACCAGCGCATGATATTGTTTATTATAAGCACAATGCGTTTTGTCATCTGCCGCTTTAAAGGTGCAGTATGTAAGATTTGTGCAGTCAAATATCCAAAAACCACTAGGCCAGTGTTATATATTTTGTTCAGTTGAGTACTTATGGTGCGTTCACACCGGACGCGATTGACGCGAATAAATCGCGCTATTCGCGCGAAGGTGGACGCTTGAACATTTTGAGTTTATTCGCTTCATTCGCGCGTGACATTCACTGCACAACAGACGCGAATTCGCGTCATGGGCGGGGCTTCTGCCAGCCGGCTCATCTCGTAGTGAAATGGCTAACATGGGCTGTGTTCACACGTCTTTTTTTGTTAAAATCTACTGTTAATGTGACAAAACGTAGTTTTAAGACTTTTTCAGTTGATAATGTAGTTGTTTAAAGCTCAAATCTGTGGTTTATGTATATAAAGAGTGCCTATTTGAACATTTTATCTGGCGTTTTCGGAGTTGTGAGCTCCAGTGGATCAGGTGCTCAGTGCTCATTAACCCCGGCGAGAGCAGCCTTTCCTCGGCCAGTCCTTCAGCCGCTGGCTCTGGTGTCTCTGTGGCGTCTCCAGCTGTAATTCGTCTTTTAACGGCCCATCTTTGCTCTCATGGATCTATAATTTGTTCCCTGGAAAATCGTTTAGGCTGAGGGAAAAGTAAAGTTTCATTACTTTTTCTATTTTTAGGCTGTTTAACTTTACGTTAGCGTTGTAGCCGACTAGCGCTGACTTTGAGTGTTTGACTGAATTGTTTGCTTTATTTCATGTGTAGCTTCTTACACCTTTGACTTATACTTTTGTATTATTGATCAAACATAAACTTGCATTTAACAAAAAGAGACTGTGTTTCATGTCATTTAATGTTATCACAGTGATGATCATATTGTCTGAAGCAGATATTAATATACAGATTTTCTCCTAATTGTTGTCACTACTAGAGCAAGCTCCTGATTGGTTAACGCTGCGCGAATATCCGCCAAAGTTCAGATTTTTTAACTTGAGCGATTCGCGCGAATCACTCGTTCAAAACGCTCAATTCGCGGCTTTCGCACCGCCTCATTCGCGCGAATCGCGGCTTTCGCACCGCCTCATTCGCGCGAATCACGCCTCTCGCACCGCCTCATTTGCGCGAATCGCGCCTCTCGCACCGCCTCATTTGCGCGAATCGCGCCTCTCGCACCGCCTCATTTGCGCGAATCGCGCCTCTCGCACCGCCTCATTCGCGCGAATCGCACCTTTCGCACCGCCTCATTCGCGTGAATCGCGCCGCAGAATGCCATTTCGTGTCTCTGCATTGACTTAACATGTAAATCACTCATGCGAATCCCGTCAGTCGCGTCCGGTGTGAACGCCACATTACAATATCCCAACTGTTTACAACTATTGAAAATATGTGTGTGTGTGTGTGTGTGTGTTCAGGATGTGTGGTATGGCGGTGCTTTTAGATGATGGCGGAGGCGATGAGGACTTTGACGTGGGCGACGGGATCCGGATGCTGCCGCCGCCTCCGGCTCAGTGTGACCGCGGGGTCTGGGGGCCCCGGCGGGGCCGCTGCGGGTGTGTGCTGTGGACGCTGGTCCTGCTGCTGTGGGACGTCCTGCTGCTGCTGCTGTGTGTGGGGCTGATGGCCCTGGTCTTCAGCCTGATTCTGCTGCCCGCCGCCCTGCTGCTGTACGCCGGCTTCCTGTGCCACTCGCGGGTAGATAGACACGCCCACACACACACACACACACATGCGTCCGCAAACACACAGTATCCTGATCTGGTCTGGTTTGGGTTCAGGTGGTGGCGTCGCCGGCTGCTCTCTGCCAGTACCTTGATGACAACAGTTGCTCCGCCCTCATCATCCTGGGCTTTGTCATGATGTCACCGCTTGTTGTGGTTGCTGCGGCGACGTTCTGCGCTCTTCTCAGGCGGCTCCACCTACTTTTATATTTTCAACCAATCACAGGTGCCCGGTACCAAGGGCGGGGCTTGGGCTGGAGGCGGGACTTCCACGCCTGGGTTTGACAGACAGGCACACCCACCAATCTCAGGTGACCGTTATAGGGCAAACGGTGAGTGACATCATGGGACAGCAATGGCATTACAGTAAATCTACAGAAACACAACAATGTAACACACGCAACACATTCATGTAACACGTAATACAATCATGTAACACACATAACACAATATAACTCGTAACACAACAATGTAACAAACGTAACACAACAATGTAACAAACGTAACACAACAATGTAACACGTAACAATCATGTAACACACATAACACAACAATATAACTCGTAACACAACAATGTAACAAACGTAACACAACAATGTAACAAACGTAACACAACAATGTAACACGTAACAATCATGTAACACACATAACACAACAATATAACTCGTAACACAACAATGTAACAAACGTAACACAACAATGTAACACGTAACAATCATGTAACACACATAACACAACAATATAACTCGTAACACAACAATGTAACAAACGTAACACAACAATGTAACACGTAACAATCATGTAACACACATAACACAACAATGTAACACGCAACACAATCATGTAACACACATAACACAACAATGTAACACGCAACACAATCATGTAACACGTAATACAATCATGTAACACACATAACACAACAATGTAACACACGTAATACAATCATGTAACACACATAACACAACAATATAACTCGTAACACAGCAATGTAACACGTAACAATCATGTAACGCACATAACACAACAATTTAACACACGTAACAATCATGTCACACACGTAATACAATCATGTAACACACGTAACACAACAATGTAACACACATAACACAACAATTTAACACACGTAACAATCATGTAACACACATAACACAACAATGTAACACACATAATACAACAATTTAACACACGTAACAATCATGTAACACACGTAATACAACAATTTAACACACGTAACAATCATGTAACACACATAACACAACAATTTAACACACGTAACAATCATGTCACACACGTAATACAACAATGTAACACACGTAACACACATAACACAACAATTTAACACACGTAACAATCATGTAACACGTAATACAATCATGTAAAACATAACACAACAATGTAACACACGTAACAATCATGTAACACACATAACACAACAATGTAACTCATGACAACAATGTAACACACGTAACAATCATGTAACACACATAACACAACAATATAACTCGTAACACAACAATGTAACACACGTAACAATCATGTAACACACATAACACAACAATTTAACACACGTAACAATCATGTAACACACGTAACACAACAATGTAACACACGTAACAATCATGTAACACACAACACAACAATGTAACACATATAACACAACAATTTAACACACGTAACAATCATGTAACACGTAATACAATCATGTAACACATAACACAACAATGTAACACACGTAACAATCATGTAACACACATAACACGACAATGTAACACAACAATGTAACTCATAACAACAATGTAACACACGTAACAATCATGTAACACACATAACACAACAATATAACTCGTAACACAGCAATGTAACACACGTAACAATCATGTAACGCACATAACACAACAATGTAACACACGTAACAATCATGTAACGCACATAACACAACAATGTAACACACGTAACAATCATGTAACGCACATAACACAACAATGTAACACGTAACAATCATGTAACACACATAACACAACAATGTAACACACGTAACACAATCATGTTACACACGCAACACAATCATGTAACACGTAACACAACAATGTAACACACGTAATACAATCATGTAACACACATAACACAACAATGTAACACATGTAACACAATCATGTAACACATGTAACACAATCATGTAACACACAACACAACAATGTAACTCATAACAACAATGTAACACACGTAACAATCATGTAACACACATAACACAACAATATAACTCGTAACACAGCAATGTAACACACGTAACAATCATGTAACACACATAACACAACAATATAACTCGTAACACAGCAATGTAACACACATAACAATCATGTAACACACATAACACAACAATATAACTCGTAACACAGCAATGTAACACACGTAACAATCATGTAACACACATAACACAACAATGTAACTCATGACAACAATGTAACGCACGTAACAATCATGTAACACACATAACACAACAATATAACTCGTAACACAACAATGTAACACACGTAACAATCATGTAACACACATAACACAACAATTTAACACACGTAACAATCATGTAACACACGTAACACAACAATGTAACACACGTAACAATCATGTAACACACAACACAGCAATGTAACACACATAACACAACAATTTAACACACGTAACAATCATGTAACACACATAACACAACAATATAACTTGTAACACAGCAATGTAACACACGTAACAATCATGTAACGCACATAACACAACAATGTAACACACGTAACAATCATGTAACGCACATAACACAACAATGTAACACGTAACAATCATGTAACGCACATAACACAACAATGTAACACACGTAACAATCATGTAACACACATAACACAACAATGTAACACACGTAACACAATCATGTTACACACGCAACACAATCATGTAACACGTAACACAACAATGTAACACACGTAATACAATCATGTAACACACATAACACAACAATGTAACACATGTAACACAATCATGTAACACATGTAACACAATCATGTAACACATGTAACACAATATATGGAGCCATCAAAGCGTTGTGTTTTCCAGAGGACTGTGTGGAGGCTTGTTTCAGCCAAATTCATCTTTTCTTGGGATTGAGAAATTAACTAGAAATTCCAGAAATATTGTTACCGTGAACTAGTAAAATTATAACCCTGTTACATGTTATTTTGTATAGCTACTTTCTTTCTTTCCGCACATGTGGAAAAGTCTGTTCTTCGTGCAATAAATGGCAATGTAAAAAACAATCATCATTAATACAGTATCGCTGTGAGAAATATGAATGTTAAGATCTGATGAAATGAGTGTTCCGGTGGTGTCGTAGTCTAGAGATGTGTTTATTGTTATATCTGTGCATTAATGTGAATAAACCGCCTGAAATCAGACCTGTGGCTGGGCTTCATTTCCACTGCACATTCACATCAGATGTGTCCCAAAAGCCTAAAATATCTCGCAAATGATAAATTCATGAGGCTCAGAAATATCCCTGCGATATAGAGCACAAGAGGGGCGTCAACTCGTCAAGAAACTCCAGAAGAACCGCAAACTTCACAAGTTGTTCTTGGAGAAGTTGCACAACTTGGAGAAGTTGTAACCGTGAATGTTTGAGGTCAGATTGACGGATGAACTCAGGGTCAGTTTGACCTGAACACACTCAGCCTGTGATTTACATATGCAAAACTCTTAACGACCCCAGTGCACTGTGATTTATCACCATGACAACAGGCAGCGGCTGGACCTTTGCCATGGCAACGTAATGGGACGAGAGAGGGTTGAGGTAATGACAAATAATGACAGTCAGCGGAGAGAGAGATGGACAGAACGTATGGAGAGATAAGAAGTTCCGAGTTTCACCATGTCATTATCACCTCATGATGTTCCAGACACAGATGCTAAGTGTTTATAAGACTATCAAACTCCAAAACAGGACTAAAATAAACACCATAATATCAGTCCGTGCGACTCGTCATTTTCGCTCTTTTTCTTGTGTTTTTATAGCCCTCATTTGGCCCATTTGTCTTCATATCTCCAGTAAATGTCTCCTGAATTAAGAATGTTTAGATGTTTGTGCTGAAGAATGAAATCAGTGTGGAAACACCGCGTGTGGATGAAGCTCAGCCTGTCAGAGTCGTGTGATAAAACAGTCATATGATCATTATGACACAGGAGGGCTGTCGACAGTCAGAGACTCCGCTCCGGGTCCGAAGGCTCTTCATGTCTTTATCACAGTCTCTGGGCTTCACACACTCTGCAGCTGCACATCAGATCAGATCACATGTGATGGGAACGAGAGAGAGAGAGAGAGAGTTGTGCCTGAACAAAACTCACCGCTATGATGTTGTGAGTGGTTGCCAGGGTGTTGCTATGCAGCTATGATGTTTTGGCCAGTTTCACAGGTGTTGCTATGCAGTGATGATGTTTTGGCCAGTTTTACGGGTGTTGCTATGCAGTTATGATGTGTTGGCCAGTTTCACGGGTGTTGCTATGCAGTTATGATGTGTTGGCCAGTTTCACGGGTGTTGCTATGCAGTTATGATGTTTTGGCCAGTTTCACAGGTGTTGCTATGCAGTTATGATGTTTTGGCCAGTTACACGGGTGTTGCTATGCAGTTATGATGTTTTGGCCAGTTACACGGGTGTTGCTATGCAGTTATGATGTTTTGGCCAGTTACACGGGTGTTGCTATGCAGTTATGATGTTTTGGCCAGTTACACGGGTGTTGCTATGCAGTTATGATGTTTTGGCCAGTTTCACAGGTGTTGCTATGCAGTTATGATGTTTTGGCCAGTTTCACAGGTGTTGCTATGCAGTTATGATGTTTTGGCCAGTTTCACATGTGTTGCTATGCAGCTGCTGTGATGTTTTGGCCAGTTTCACGGGTGTTGCTATGCAGCTGCTGTGATGTTTTGGCCAGTTTCACAGGTGTTGCTATGCAGCTGCTGTGATGTTTTGGCCAGTTTCACGGGTGTTGCTATGCAGCTGCTGTGATGTTTTGGCCAGTTTCACGGGTGTTGCTATGCAGCTGCTGTGATGTTTTGGCCAGTTTCACGGGTGTTGCTATGCAGCTGCTGTGATGTTTTGGCCAGTTTCACGGGTGTTGCTATGCAGTTATGATGTTTTGGCCAGTTTCACTGGTGTTGCTATGCAGCTGCTGTGATGTTTTGGCCAATTTCACAGGTGTTGCTATGCAGCTGCTGTGATGTTTTGGCCAGTTTCACGGGTGTTGCTATGCAGCTGCTGTGATGTTTTGGCCAGTTTCACGGGTGTTGCTATGCAGTTATGATGTTTTGGCCAGTTTCACTGGTGTTGCTATGCAGCTGCTGTGATGTTTTGGCCAATTTCACGGGTGTTGCTATGCAGCTGCTGTGATGTTTTGGCCAGTTTCACGGGTGTTGCTATGCAGCTGCTGTGATGTTTTGGCCAGTTTCACGGGTGTTGCTATGCAGCTGCTGTGATGTTTTGGCCAGTTTCACAGGTGTTGCTATGCAGTTATGATGTGTTGGCCAGTTTCACAGGTGTTGCTATGCAGTTATGATGTTTTGGCTAGTTTCACAGGTGTTGCTATGCAGTTATGATGTTTTGGCCAGTTTCACATGTGTTGCTATGCAGTTATGATGTTTTGGCCAGTTTCACAGGTGTTGCTATGCAGTTATGATGTTTTGGCCAGTTTCACAGGTGTTGCTATGCAGTTATGATGTTTTGGCCAGTTTCACGGGTGTTGCTATGCAGCTGCTGTGATGTTTTGGCCAGTTTCACAGGTGTTGCTATGCAGTGATGATGTTTTGGCCAGTTTTACGGGTGTTGCTATGCAGTTATGATGTGTTGGCCAGTTTTACGGGTGTTGCTATGCAGTTATGATGTGTTGGCCAGTTTCACGGGTGTTGCTATGCAGTTATGATGTTTTGGCCAGTTTTACGGGTGTTGCTATGCAGTTATGATGTTTTGGCCAGTTTCACAGGTGTTGCTATGCAGTTATGATGTTTTGGCCAGTTTCACAGGTGTTGCTATGCAGTTATGATGTTTTGGCCAGTTTCACAGGTGTTGCTATGCAGTTATGATGTGTTGGCCAGTTTCACAGGTGTTGCTATGCAGTTATGATGTTTTGGCCAGTTTTACGGGTGTTGCTATGCAGTTATGATGTTTTGGCCAGTTTCACAGGTGTTGCTATGCAGTTATGATGTTTTGGCCAGTTTCACAGGTGTTGCTATGCAGTTATGATGTTTTGGCCAGTTTCACAGGTGTTGCTATGCAGTTATGATGTTTTGGCCAGTTTCACAGGTGTTGCTATGCAGTTATGATGTGTTGGCCAGTTTCACAGGTGTTGCTATGCAGTTATGATGTTTTGGCTAGTTTCACAGGTGTTGCTATGCAGTTATGATGTGTTGGCCAGTTTCACAGGTGTTGCTATGCAGTTATGATGTTTTGGCCAGTTTCACAGGTGTTGCTATGCAGTTATGATGTTTTGGCCAGTTTCACAGGTGTTGCTATGCAGTTATGATGTTTTGGCCAGTTTCACATGTGTTGCTATGCAGCTGCTGTGATGTTTTGGCCAGTTTCACGGGTGTTGCTATGCAGCTGCTGTGATGTTTTGGCCAGTTTCACAGGTGTTGCTATGCAGCTGCTGTGATGTTTTGGCCAGTTTCACGGGTGTTGCTATGCAGCTGCTGTGATGTTTTGGCCAGTTTCACGGGTGTTGCTATGCAGCTGCTGTGATGTTTTGGCCAGTTTCACGGGTGTTGCTATGCAGCTGCTGTGATGTTTTGGCCAGTTTCACGGGTGTTGCTATGCAGTTATGATGTTTTGGCCAGTTTCACTGGTGTTGCTATGCAGCTGCTGTGATGTTTTGGCCAATTTCACAGGTGTTGCTATGCAGCTGCTGTGATGTTTTGGCCAGTTTCACAGGTGTTGCTATGCAGTTATGATGTGTTGGCCAGTTTCACAGGTGTTGCTATGCAGTTATGATGTGTTGGCCAGTTTCACAGGTGTTGCTATGCAGTTATGATGTTTTGGCCAGTTTCACGGGTGTTGCTATGCAGTTATGATGTTTTGGCCAGTTTCACAAGTGTTGCTATGCAGTTATGATGTTTTGGCCAAATTCACAGGTGTTGCTATGAAGCTGCTGTGATGTTTTGGCCAGTTTCACAGGTGTTGCTATGCAGTTATGATGTGTTGGCCAGTTTCACAGGTGTTGCTATGCAGTTATGATGTGTTGGCCAGTTTCACGGGTGTTGCTATGCAGTTATGATGTTTTGGCCAGTTTCACGGGTGTTGCTATGCAGTTATGATGTTTTGGCCAGTTTCACGGGTGTTGCTATGCAGTTATGATGTTTTGGCCAGTTTCACGGGTGTTGCTATGCAGTTATGATGTTTTGGCCAGTTTCACGGTGTTGCTATGCAGTTATGATGTTTTGGCCAGTTTCACAGGTGTTGCTATGCAGTTATGATGTGTTGGCCAGTTTCACAGGTGTTGCTATGCAGTTATGATATTTTGGCCAGTTTCACAGGTGTTGCTATGCAGTTATGGTGTGTTGGCCAGTTTCACAGGTGTTGCTATGCAGTTATGGTGTGTTGGCCAGTTTCACAGGTGTTGCTATGCAGTTATGATGTTTTGGCCAGTTTCACAGGTGTTGCTATGCAGTTATGATGTTTTGTCCAGTTTCACAGGTGTTGCTATGCAGTTATGATGTTTTGGCCAGTTACACGGGTGTTGCTATGCAGTTATGATGTTTTGGCCAGTTACACGGGTGTTGCTATGCAGTTATGATGTTTTGGCCAGTTACACGGGTGTTGCTATGCAGTTATGATGTTTTGGCCAGTTTCACAGGTGTTGCTATGCAGTTATGATGTTTTGGCCAGTTTCACAGGTTTTGCTATGCAGTTATGATGTTTTGGCCAGTTTCACATGTGTTGCTATGCAGCTGCTGTGATGTTTTGGCCAGTTTCACGGGTGTTGCTATGCAGCTGCTGTGATGTTTTGGCCAGTTTCACAGGTGTTGCTATGCAGCTGCTGTGATGTTTTGGCCAGTTTCACGGGTGTTGCTATGCAGCTGCTGTGATGTTTTGGCCAGTTTCACGGGTGTTGCTATGCAGCTGCTGTGATGTTTTGGCCAGTTTCACGGGTGTTGCTATGCAGCTGCTGTGATGTTTTGGCCAGTTTCACGGGTGTTGCTATGCAGTTATGATGTTTTGGCCAGTTTCACTGGTGTTGCTATGCAGCTGCTGTGATGTTTTGGCCAATTTCACAGGTGTTGCTATGCAGCTGCTGTGATGTTTTGGCCAGTTTCACAGGTGTTGCTATGCAGTTATGATGTGTTGGCCAGTTTCACAGGTGTTGCTATGCAGTTATGATGTTTTGGCTAGTTTCACAGGTGTTGCTATGCAGTTATGATGTTTTGGCCAGTTTCACATGTGTTGCTATGCAGTTATGATGTTTTGGCCAGTTTCACAGGTGTTGCTATGCAGTTATGATGTTTTGGCCAGTTTCACAGGTGTTGCTATGCAGTTATGATGTTTTGGCCAGTTTCACGGGTGTTGCTATGCAGCTGCTGTGATGTTTTGGCCAGTTTCACAGGTGTTGCTATGCAGTGATGATGTTTTGGCCAGTTTTACGGGTGTTGCTATGCAGTTATGATGTGTTGGCCAGTTTTACGGGTGTTGCTATGCAGTTATGATGTGTTGGCCAGTTTCACGGGTGTTGCTATGCAGTTATGATGTTTTGGCCAGTTTTACGGGTGTTGCTATGCAGTTATGATGTTTTGGCCAGTTTCACAGGTGTTGCTATGCAGTTATGATGTTTTGGCCAGTTTCACAGGTGTTGCTATGCAGTTATGATGTTTTGGCCAGTTTCACAGGTGTTGCTATGCAGTTATGATGTGTTGGCCAGTTTCACAGGTGTTGCTATGCAGTTATGATGTTTTGGCCAGTTTTACGGGTGTTGCTATGCAGTTATGATGTTTTGGCCAGTTTCACAGGTGTTGCTATGCAGTTATGATGTTTTGGCCAGTTTCACAGGTGTTGCTATGCAGTTATGATGTTTTGGCCAGTTTCACAGGTGTTGCTATGCAGTTATGATGTTTTGGCCAGTTTCACAGGTGTTGCTATGCAGTTATGATGTGTTGGCCAGTTTCACAGGTGTTGCTATGCAGTTATGATGTTTTGGCTAGTTTCACAGGTGTTGCTATGCAGTTATGATGTGTTGGCCAGTTTCACAGGTGTTGCTATGCAGTTATGATGTTTTGGCCAGTTTCACAGGTGTTGCTATGCAGTTATGATGTTTTGGCCAGTTTCACAGGTGTTGCTATGCAGTTATGATGTTTTGGCCAGTTTCACATGTGTTGCTATGCAGCTGCTGTGATGTTTTGGCCAGTTTCACGGGTGTTGCTATGCAGCTGCTGTGATGTTTTGGCCAGTTTCACAGGTGTTGCTATGCAGCTGCTGTGATGTTTTGGCCAGTTTCACGGGTGTTGCTATGCAGCTGCTGTGATGTTTTGGCCAGTTTCACGGGTGTTGCTATGCAGCTGCTGTGATGTTTTGGCCAGTTTCACGGGTGTTGCTATGCAGCTGCTGTGATGTTTTGGCCAGTTTCACGGGTGTTGCTATGCAGTTATGATGTTTTGGCCAGTTTCACTGGTGTTGCTATGCAGCTGCTGTGATGTTTTGGCCAATTTCACAGGTGTTGCTATGCAGCTGCTGTGATGTTTTGGCCAGTTTCACAGGTGTTGCTATGCAGTTATGATGTGTTGGCCAGTTTCACAGGTGTTGCTATGCAGTTATGATGTGTTGGCCAGTTTCACAGGTGTTGCTATGCAGTTATGATGTTTTGGCCAGTTTCACGGGTGTTGCTATGCAGTTATGATGTTTTGGCCAGTTTCACAAGTGTTGCTATGCAGTTATGATGTTTTGGCCAAATTCACAGGTGTTGCTATGAAGCTGCTGTGATGTTTTGGCCAGTTTCACAGGTGTTGCTATGCAGTTATGATGTGTTGGCCAGTTTCACAGGTGTTGCTATGCAGTTATGATGTGTTGGCCAGTTTCACGGGTGTTGCTATGCAGTTATGATGTTTTGGCCAGTTTCACGGGTGTTGCTATGCAGTTATGATGTTTTGGCCAGTTTCACGGGTGTTGCTATGCAGTTATGATGTTTTGGCCAGTTTCACGGGTGTTGCTATGCAGTTATGATGTTTTGGCCAGTTTCACGGTGTTGCTATGCAGTTATGATGTTTTGGCCAGTTTCACAGGTGTTGCTATGCAGTTATGATGTGTTGGCCAGTTTCACAGGTGTTGCTATGCAGTTATGATATTTTGGCCAGTTTCACAGGTGTTGCTATGCAGTTATGGTGTGTTGGCCAGTTTCACAGGTGTTGCTATGCAGTTATGGTGTGTTGGCCAGTTTCACAGGTGTTGCTATGCAGTTATGATGTTTTGGCCAGTTTCACAGGTGTTGCTATGCAGTTATGATGTTTTGTCCAGTTTCACAGGTGTTGCTATGCAGTTATGATGTTTTGTCCAGTTTCACGGGTGTTGCTATGCAGTTATGATGTTTTGGCCAGTTTCACAGGTGTTGCTATGCAGTTATGATGTTTTGGCCAGTTTCACAGGTGTTGCTATGCAGTTATAATGTGTTGGCCAGTTTCACAGGTGTTGCTATGCAGTTATGGTGTGTTGGCCAGTTTCACAGGTGTTGCTATGCAGTTATGATGTGTTGGCCAGTTTCACGGGTGTTGCTATGCAGTTATGATGTTTTGGCCAGTTTCACGGGTGTTGCTATGCAGTTATGATGTTTTGGCCAGTTTCACAGGTGTTGCTATGCAGTTATGATGTTTTGGCCAGTTTCACAGGTGTTGCTATGCAGTTATGGTGTGTTGGACAGTTTCACAGGTGTTGCTATGCAGTTATGGTGTGTTGGACAGTTTCACAGGTGTTGCTATGCAGTTATGATGTTTTGGCCAGTTTCACGGGTGTTGCTATGCAGTTATGATGTTTTGGCCAGTTTCACGGGTGTTGCTATGCAGTTATGGTGTGTTGGACAGTTTCACAGGTTGCTAGGTGTTTGTTTAAGTGAAAGACTGCAGACGTGGCTTTAATGTGTTTTTCACCTGTCTCTGCAGATCAGGCTGAATCTCCAGCAGCCCTCGAGTGTTTGTTGTGCCGTCCCTCGACTCTCTGACCCCCCGTGACTCTCATTTCTGTGAGCTGTAGTGTCTCATTCACCGATGATGACGAGCTGATCTTCATCATCCAGACCAGCAGGACACATCTGAAGACCGGTTTACTGCTGTCAGCATGAGCCAGCGTTCACAATCGATCATACTTCCATTATGTGACACATGTGTGTTGTTCATGAGAGTGCAACATGAATCAGCTTATGTTTATGTATGTATATGTAAATGTGTCTGATATCTCCAGTCGTGTTGCTTCTCCAGTAAACGGATCTTGATGTAAGAATGTTCATGTGCTGGAGAGCAAGACACTGAGTAATAAAATGTTTCTGAAATAGGAACTGTCTGTGGTTAATTAGAACCCTGAGGCTCCTCCGTCCGCCCACCGCGAGCTCCTGAGAGCGCAGATGAGCTAAATGACCCTCCACAGCTGCTCTTCTCCCATAATGCACCTCTCAGTCTCTTATCGTACAACCTGCCGCGAGCTCTTATCGCTGCTCGACTCTCTTCAGCTGGAAAATTGCGGCTCAGCGACGGCCGGATCCTGATTAGAGCCGAAGGTTTCACCTCTTTAATGCGCTCCTCTCTGCCGTGATTAACGCCTCGCT